>PVJX010008274.1:0-66568 GCA_004027295.1 Dolichotis patagonum | reverse complement strand
AAAGGACACAACTCTATTACATATTCATATTGTCTTTCTACTTCAGAATCTGGTGGGGAGGGATAATGAGAGCTGTGATCTAGAAAACCCTATGTAGATGAAAAGTTATTACCCTTTTCCTTTTATTTTTAAATTATGAACATTAGGGATTGTGTTCTAAGATAATGAGTCGTTTCGTGCCAGTTGAAACACTTACATACTCTGTCAATCTTCCTCCTCCAGGGGCAAACAACACAGGGTCGCAGGGCTACAGTGTGAGCATACTTTTAAAATTCGTTTTTGTTGTCTATTTGCATCTGTAGACCACCAGAGAGCATGGGACCACTGACACGTTCTCTTCAGTGTTTGGGGATAGAGACTAAAGAATTTTCTATAGCTGCTGTCCATATCTCAGAGACACTAATCAAAATATTTTACGTAAGGAATCAACTTGAATATGGATACATATTCCTTGGCTTAGAGAAAAATCACCATTCTTTGTTTTTCCTTACTTGCTTTTCTGTTTGATCCATAGACATTGCTTAATTCTTTTGCAAAAGTGACTGTGACCCTCATACGTGCATGCTCACAATCCCCAAAGGAATGTAAGTCAGCAAATGAAGAAAGGTAAACTTTCTAGAAATTTATTGTAAAAAAAAATTTTTTTTAAATTTTTGACAAGAGCAGCTAAACAATCTAACCATTAAATGAATTAAGGTGCATTATGTACATAACTCCACAATGAGTGAGTGAATATAATCATTATGTAACTACAAACATGTACTAATAAAAATAACAAAGTCCTTTTTGTTAGCTCTAGCAAAGAAGAAAAAATTTTATCTCTTAAAAATGGAGAGAAAGGATTAAAATTCTGACTGCTGTTGCTTAACTAAAATGTATTTTGAGTTGGGACATTTCAGCTTAGCTGCATTACATTCCAGGCTTTCCTTTTACATTTTAAACTTATTAATTTTTCTTCCTTTATTAGGTCTTTACTTGGAAAGAGTCCTCTGGTCCCGCTGAGTCTGGAAATAGGAGTTGGGGATGGAGACGAAAGTTGAATGGAAAGGAATTGGTTTTGGATGTCCACCGATGAAGATGATGCTCATTTAGAGGATATTCTGGACACAGGGTTTCAGGTCATGGAGACTAGGGAATCATTGCCCCATTTTTTGATCTGTGGGATCTTGAGTAGGAGACTCAGGTTTTTTTTTCCTAATTCAGCATCTTCATTTGTAAGTTTTCTGGTTGTCTTAAACCATATCTTGAAGAGTTGCAGGCAGGTTAAATGAGAAAATACATGTAAAACTTCTGTAAATGTCTAATAAACTTTAATGGCTGTCATCATTATTGCAATTGTCCTTGAGTAAAAGTGACTTTATATAGCAGAATAAAGTCATTTATGTCTGTGTACTGAAATACCTATACATTTTTAATTTATTACAATTCAAAAGCATTTTTGTTTTCTTAATTGAATTTATTTTTAGTGCTCATGCATCTGAGTTTTGAATGTGCAAAATATTTGAAAATAATGAAGAAAAATCTTTTAAAATATGGTTTTTCATTGACTCCTTGGTGTTTTTTTCCTTAAATTTCTGAGATTTTTAAGAGACCGTAGTGATCCCACATCATCCCAGAATAACAGCCTAATACAATTGCAATGTAAGGGTCAAGGAAAAATGTCACAAATTTGTTGTTTTCTGCAGACTGTAAGATTCTATCTGTACAGTACCATGACAACGAGTTAGAAAGAGAAAAAGTTAGTTAATCGTGCAGTTTGTGCTACATGAAGCCAAACAATTGATTTCAGTCTTACTCTGCTTTATTGCACTGAGGAGATTCAACCTAAATCATATTCTCTTACATTCTGAAAAAAGGTGTTAATTGAGTATTTAATGGAGTATTTGCTCAATTTGAAAGGTATTCCCTTGAACCTGTGTGTGAGGAGAATTGCAATCCATTGATTATGTATGGTGGGAGAAGCTCTGCTTTATTGTTGGTGCTTTACGATATTTTTCCCATGCTTGGATGGGGGTAGTTGGCGATTTTAAGTCAAGCTCACCTGGAGTAGGTTCACAAGACTATGAAAGATGGCATTGACCAAAACTGTTTGTACATATTTATTTCTCATTATAAGTTCTACCCAGATCTACCCATGACTTGTTAAACATTGTATTGGACAGGAAAGACAATTCTGAAGTTAAACAGACTGCCAAAAATCTAAGAGCAGAGATTCTCAGCTAGTTGCTTGATATTCCTGTGCTTCTGTTTTCATCTGTAAAGCATATTATTTTTAAGGAAACAAGGCAATATAAGGAAAGTTCTTAGCAGAGAGCCTGGCACAATCTTAATATGCAATGTGCAGTGATTATTTTTATTTTTTATGCACACATATGCACACATATGTAAAATTAAATGTATACTAATGTATCTTATCAATCAAAACTGTTTAAAAAAGCTCATTTACCCTTCTTGTGCCAGATGTATTTGTTTCAGAAAGAATTCCACATGCACCTCCTGCTCTGGTGTGAAAGAAACAATAAAAGATGCTCCTAGAGATGGCCTGAGCCATGACATTGCAGTTTTCTTTCCACACATCTCCAGGATTTGGTGGCAAAGACAAATGGCAACTCAAAGCAGTTTTCCAAAGGCCTTTTTCAAACAATCCAAACAATTCCTGTTTGCTTTGGCTCTTTACTGTCATTCTTACATGAAAAGAAAGAAATGTTTTGGCAAAAGAAAACTTCTATAGCCTGCCAAAAGGGAGCTTCCAAGAGTCAGTGTGTCACTGGGCAGTCATTCAATCCACCAGGGGAACATCTTTTAAACGCAGCATGAACAGAATAGTCCCGTGCCTCTGAAAACTGCACCTCCTGCAATGCAATTTCGATTCACACATGGGTTTCAGGTGCACTCACACCTTTATAATAGCTCTGTCTTTTTATTTGGAAATAATTTCAAACTTAGAGAAAAGTTGCAAGGGTAGTACAGAATTCCCTTTACTCAATTCCCACAACACCACAGTGTGTAATAGCCATGGACAATTGCATTTTTATTAATTCAACACCCATTGTGGAACGTGCAACATTATTGGTAATAGTATGCTTCATTCCTTCCCAAATCATATGAGAGTATTTTTTTCCTATTTACAAATGAGGTAATTGAGGTGCAGGTCACAGACCCAGCTGAGGCCGAGTCAGAAGTGAACACCTTGTTCTTGTTTCCCAACTCTTAGGTCTTCTAATCCAAACTCATTATTTTTCATTAAGATGTAAGATGAGTAAATATTGAGACAAGAAGAAATCATTAAATATGATATATAATGATATATATGATATCTGTGTATATGTTATGTAAATCATTTGCCTGTTGGTTGGCTGACTATGCTTCCTCCTCCCTCATATTTAGTCCACTACTCCCCTAAATATTTCTAGAATCCATTTCCTGCTTCAAATACTATTACTGCTACCTGGGATTCAAATGTTCCCCATAAATACTTGTATTTTTTGCAGAAACAAGTTTATTTATTATTCTGAATGTAAAGCTATAAATTCTCATTAATAAGAAAATACTTCCAAGAAAGGACATGAAGAAAAGAACTCTGGGATTTTTTTGACTTACTCATACAAGCACATACTCTGGGCCTTTTGTTCAGAGCTGAGAATATGAAGGTATCTAAGACACTGTCACTGTCCTGAAAGATAATGTCATTAATGATAATATCATTATTTATCATTGTTTTCCAAGTAATTTCTCTAAGCCATGGACCTAATCACTTCATTCTTCCATTTAAACTCCAATAAGCTTTTGTGGACTGCATATTTTTCCAAAGTACCATAGATGTTATTTAGTATCCATGTCTCCTTCAACCCACACAATCTCATGGACTAGCCATTACGTCTTATCTTGGTTTGGTAAGTTCACTGATGGAAATCATGTGTCAGTTAAATGGCAGAGCCAAGATTTGAACTCAGAAATTTAGAGATGATCAGATCATCTGGTTGGCCCATTGGCTATGGGATAAAGACTGGATTCCTCAGCCATTCAGCTAAGATTCAGGCTTCACTTTGGGTTTTCTTTACAGCAGCTTGGTTCTTAATCCTATGCTTAGCTACACCAAATTACTTTTCTTACCTATTTTTTTATACCATGCAGCCTGTTCAAAACTAGGACTACTATTTCTGCCTTGAATTGACAGTCCTGTTTTCTCCATTTAGCAAGACTTACTTCAAATTCATAGTGGTATGGAATAAGAAGGATGGAGATGTTGGGAATGGTTCACTGGGTACAGCTGGTAGGAAGTGCTTAGAGGATGCAGTAGTGAATGCAGTACATACTTATCAACATGGACGAGCAGTCATTTGTTTGTTATTGGCACTGTGTACCTGCCATTGCAAAGAATGCCAATGTCAAAAGACCCTTTTCTGTGGGAGAGGATACAACTGCCTCTCTATATATTATCCCTTGGAAAATTTCATCATCTGGTTTCTACAGTACTTAGTGCAAATCCCTAATATTGTAGAACCACTATCACATCAGGTCACAAGTACTGAATTATCTTTCCCTCATCCATACCGTGTGGTCTTTCAGGACAGTGACAGTGTCTTAGACACCGTTGTATTCTCAGTTCTGAACAAAAGGCCCAGAGTATGTGTTTGCATGAATAAGTCAAAAAGCCCAGAGTTCTTTTCTTTATGTCCTTCTTTGGAAGTATTTTCTTATTAATGAGAATTTATAGCTTTATGTTCTGAAGAAATTTTGTGAGGGAATGTCTAGTATTTTAAGATTACATAGTTGTATATTATAACCAGTGATTTAGAAACTGTAGCAATTTTTAAAAATAAAATATGGATACCTTGAATAATCTAGGGACTTTATATTAAGAAGCATTAGAGTGACACATTCCTTATGATAACAATAATGAGCAGCAGATTTGGAGCTCAAGAGACTGGAGTCCAAGACCTGAATCTGATCCTTATAGCACAGGCAGTGACTATGGCAACTTACTAGTTATCTACAGAACTTAACTTTCTCCTGTGTAAAATGAGTGCTGTACAAATAAGTGTATAAATGTACAAGTGTTTAATAAAACATGTGTTATACAGTTATTGCTAATGATTATCAATGTTATTATTAATGATTATCAATTCTTGAAATTTTGCCTTAATTAGGCAGTCTATTTTAGCAATTTATTCAGCATGGTTCACTTAGACAATAAAAGATAATTTAATAAGTTTATTTATATTAATTAGGAAAAAAATATACAAGAAAAACAAACATAGAGAAAAAGGAAATTGTACTGTGGAGAATTTTCTAGAGTAATTATTTTGTTTTTGGTTATCTGAAATGTGAACTTTATAATCAATAACTCTAATGGTATGTTGAAACTGAGGAAATAACTTTTATGCTGACAAAGTTTTAAAACTCATGGGCTGCAAGCATTAAAGACTTTGGTCAAAATGCTACCTTGTTCTCAGAGTACATACAGTTTATTTAATATGACCATAATGTTATTTAATGCCATTGCAGTAAACTGAAAAGAGATTCATGGAAGCAATATATGCATCTAAAAATATTTATCTTACTTGTAAATTGCTTGATGAGAAGGATGTCTTTCATTTGAGTAGAGATGCATTGATTGAAACACGTAGTGCTTTTGAGTATAAACCTGACTCAAAATGCATTGTACTAATTCTACTAATTCCAGTTTATTTAAAGCAGAGCTAGATGTTAAAGCAAGTTGTGAAGCTAACTGAAAACCAGAACCTTCTAAGTTTTTATGAATATTTTTCACATCATCCACACGTAACTG
The DNA here is from genome assembly GCA_004027295.1 of Dolichotis patagonum. Lineage (NCBI taxonomy): Eukaryota > Metazoa > Chordata > Mammalia > Rodentia > Caviidae > Dolichotis > Dolichotis patagonum. The sequence continues at coordinate 60,777 of PVJX010008274.1, read as the reverse complement.
ATTCTTTGACTTTCTTTTATCAACTCTTTCTGAAGTATTCAGCTTTTTTCATAGAAACTCAAATATTCTCTTTTCACACTAATATTTTGTTATTCTGTGTCTATTTAGTTGTATAATTCTAATAGCAAGCAGAAAAACATAGCTAATTAATAGTAAGCATAATGTGTTAGCATTCTAGAAAATAACTTACTAACCATAATTTTCCAGTGCAATGCCAGTCAAATTACTACAGGAAAATGGAGACCATGGATTGTCAGATGGCCAGTTGAGTAGCAATTATTGGGGCATCAACTGGATTTAATCCTGAGAGCTTAGCTCCAGTCTGTGAACAGAATTTTGCTAATTAGAAATGCTGTGAGATTCCAGGCTTTTGACTCTTTAATGTCTTTTAAATGTTCATAATGTTGGGCTATTTCAAGGCAGTTCAATTTAAAAGATTGCTTAGTGTTTCAATTTTATCTTTTGCCAACTAATTTCTCTTTTCATGATCTCCTTTAATCCATGTGTTTCAATAAAAATACTAATTTAGTTAAAAACTTGAGATAAATATAGGAACTAGACAGTCATATCCAAAGGATGCAGTACCTGCCAAACACTTGGCTAGGAAATACACCAATGATGTGCTTGTGCTCATCCATACACTGTTTCTTAAGTCTTCCCTGAGCAGTTGTTTTAGAGATGCTTGCTGTTGCTTTTACTTAACTCACCTCAAAAGTTTTAATGCTCACAGAAAACCAATATTTTGTCAATTCATCTGAGTCTCTCTGGCCTCCAATTAGTATAAATATTTTCTAAAATAGAAATAATATTCTTTGTTTATGCTAGAATCTCATGTTTCAAAGGATTATAAAATAAGTGCTTGCTACAGGGAGAGAAAAAGATTTGCATTTGAAAAATTTGATATAAAGCATCTCATGTAGTTTTACCTCGTGCAGACATTGGTGAGGATGTAGTGCATATGTAAAGAATAAGAGGTTGCATCTGAACTACCAGAACATTGGAAATGTCTATAAATGGCTTGTCAATCTCATGGATACCACTCACTTTTTGAAGAGTCATTTGTCTGGGAAAAATAAAGATTCGCATGATTGTCTGTGATGTGGTAGAATAGACTGGATTAAGTACATATATCTTACCCCTTTCTGTTACTTTAAAAATAGGGAACTTTTGCAATGGAAAAGGGATACACAGGGTGACACGGGGCTTATATTGTTACCTGTCAGCAAGTGACTGGAGCTGAGCAGAAGTCCTGGGACAGGACTACTTACCCTCATCCCCTGAGTTTTCCCTCATTCCCATTCTCATGTGTAGCCCATAGCTTTTGTTGATTCTTGGTTACTGATGGCAGCACATTTTGCAGTCTCTCTCATGGTCTTTACTGCTGTGTATACAAAGGTATACTGATCTAGAAGGATTAGCTTCTTTGAGTAAAATGAATTGTTCTCTCTGTTGGCTGAATGGACACTTTCACAATTTGTGATGTGTCATAGTTCACTGCAAACTCTCAAAGTGGAAGATGCCTCCTTAAAACGTTAAGAATACCAGCATGACTCTGAAAATTTACATTTTGACTGCATATATGTATTCCTGTGTTTCCTCATCTATCAGACAGCATGTTCCTTGCACTGTAATTTCTTGGACACAGTCCAAAGAATGATAGAAAACCCAGAATTAATTCTTTTTGTTTTTGCTTTCTTGCATTTAATTTTTTATTTTTTATGGGATACCACTGATCTTTCAATATATGTATACAATGTATAATGATCAGATAGGGTAGTTAGCTCAACCATGCATCCTTTCTTTGTGGTGGTAGATGCCAAATCCTATCTATGAACTATTTTAAAGCATATGGTTAAATGTTGCCAACCATCATTACTCCAATGTGCGATAGCATGTTAGTAGCTATTCCTCTCATCCAACTGCACCCCTGACTCTTGGTGTTTGTCCTCACATCCTGAAACATTTAAGCAAGTTGCCCTTGGCCAGCGTCCTTGTTGATGCTTCCCCAGTCATTTGGCATTAGGAGGAGTACGGTTGAAAATCATCCCAGCAGAGGGCATTTGAGGACAGAGATGAGAAGAATGCCAGGGAGGTTGGAGGAAGCATGGCAAACAGAATCAGCGGAATGATGCTGGAAACTAGGACAACCTTGGAAAGTCTTTTGAGCTACACAAAGGTCCCATTCCATATAGGGAATTTGTACCTGTAACAGGATATGTCTTGAGTTTTTCCCTTCTGTTCTTCTTTTTCCCTTTTGCCTTTCTTCCCTTTGTCCTCTCCCTCCTTGCTTCCCTTCCCATTTGAACATGTTCTTCTTACTTCCCAACATCTACCATCCATTTTGGTTCTTATTTATGCTTCCAGTTTCTTATACAAGACAAAAAAATGTTATATTTGAGTGTGTGTGTCTGATTTATTTCACTTAAAAGTATGGTAATGAGGTACAAGCATTTACATAAATACGTCTCAAGTTTTTCCTTCTTCATGGCAGATTAGTATTCCATTGTATATAAAATCACATTTTATTTATCATTCATCAATTTATATGGGCTGTCTCCAAGGTTTAGCTATTATAAATTGTGCTGCTATAAACATGTGTGTGCATATATCTCTGTGATATGATACTTTTGACACTTTGGGGAAGACGCAAAAGGAGAGGAATAGCTGGGTTAAATGGAATTCCTAGTTTCAGTTTTTTGAGGTATTGCCATACTAATTTCCATATTGGTTATGCCAATTTACACTCCCACCAACAGTGGAGAACAGTTCCTTTTTCCAGGCCTCATCAGTATTTGTTATTGGTTGATTTCTTTACAATAGCCATTCCTTCTGGAGTTAGATGGTATCTCAGTGTTGTTTTAATTTGTATTTTTCAGATGCTGAGTGATGCTGAATATTTTTTCATATATTGATCATATCAATAGATGCAGAAGAAAGATTTGATAAAGTCCACACCCATATATGATAAAACACCACAAAAATTGGAATAGAAGGCCTTTATCTCAATCTGACAAAAGCCATGTATAATAAACCAATATCCAACATCACATTAAATAGTCAAAAACTGAGAGCTTTTACTCTAAAATCATGAATAAGATAAGGATAGCCACTGTCACCATTCCTATTTAATATATTTCTGGAAACATTAGGCAGAACAATTAGACAAGAGACAAATAAACAGAATAAGGATAGGGAACAAAGAAGTTAAATTATTATTACTTGCAAATGATACAATACATTATATAGAAGACCCCAAAACTCCACCAAAAGACTTCTAGATTTAATAAGCAAATTCAGTAACATAGCTGGATACAAAGTCAATACTCAAAAATCAGTAGCATTCCTGTTTGCAAGTAATAGACTTACTGAGAGAAAAATTAGGGAAAGAACATGTCTTACAATAGCAGTAAGAAAAATGAATCACTTAGAAATAAATCTTGAAATAGGAAGGAAATAAAAGGCCTTTATACTGAGAACTACTCTACTCTGACAGAAGAGACTGAAGATGCTATCAGACAGTGGAAATATATCCCTTGCTCTTGGACAGATTAAACCAATACAGTTAAAATGATCATACTTTCAAAATTGTTATACAGACTTAAGGCAATCCCAATTTTAAAAAAATCCTAAAATTCATTTGGAACCAGGAGAGACTAGAATAGCAGAAGAAATTCTAAGCGAAAGGCAAGGTGGGGGTATCACAATCCCTGACATGAAATTTATTTTTTTTGGTACCAGGAATTGAACTCAGTACCTTGTGCTTGCCAGGCAGGCACTGTACCTCTGAGTAATATCCCTGGCCCTCTGATTTGAAGTTATACTACAAAGCTGCTGTGATATAAACAGCATGGTACTGGCACAAAAATCAGACACAAGGATCAATGTAACAGAATAGAACATAAAGGAAAACAAAAGACTCTAGACACACTCAGTCACCTTATCTTTGATAAGAGAGCTAGATAACTTCACTGAAAGAAAGATAACCTATTTAATAAATGGTACTTGGAAAATCAAATTTCCACAAGCAGAAGATTAAACCTAACTCGATCTCTGTCAACATGACCTAAACTAAAATAAAAAAAGATTGAAGATCTAACTATTAAAACAGAAATCCTTAATTTTCTGGACAATAAACTAGGTAAAACACTTGAAGACATAGGTGTAGGTAAAGACTCTATGAACAAAACCCCAACTGCACAGGAAATATAAATAATCAACAACTGCGATTTCATCTTATTAAAAAGCTTTTGTACAGCAAAAGAAACCACTCACAGAGTGAAGAGACAACCTGATGAATGGGAAAATACTATTACCAGCTATTCCTCAGACAAAGGACAAATGTCTAGAATGTATACAGAACTAAAAAGTTCAGTCCCCTGATTGAAAGACCCAATCAAAACATGAGCATCTGAAATGAATAGACACTTCTCAGATGAAGACATACAAACAGCAAAAAAAATATGTATATTCATGTTTGGGTTTACAATTCACTTCTACTGAGCGTGACATTTTTGCCTAGCCTTAATTGTTAGACTACATAGAGACAGAAGAGAAAAAATTTATTTTTTGAGAAAAATACTTTATTCCCAGTTTCTTAGAACATTTCACACATATTTAAGGTTTTGTTTTTAGTGACTAGCAAGTACAAGGATAAATTGGCTAATAAGGGCTTATGCTTCAGTGACTTTTTTTTTTTAAAATAAAAACATCTATTAATACATTTGCAGTACATAATGACTACATTTATTGTGTGAAGTTTGTAAACTTACACAACACATCTTAGTTCCTTCTTTGTCTGCTTCCCTTCCTATCCCTCCCTGTTTCTGCCAACTCTTGTTCCACTTCCTTTTAGCAAAAGCTCTATTTCTATTTTTTTTCAGTCCTCTATTTTAAATCCCCTCTCTCTTTCTTTCCTCCTCTACCCTCCATGTCTTGTTCCCCTTCCCACTTGATAAAGATCTCCTTATTTCCTATTGTTCATACTTTATTTACTATTTATTCATATTTCAGGTTTCTCATAAGAGAAACCATGGAGTATATAAACTTGCGTGTCTGATTCATTTCACCTAACAGAAAGTCTCAAGGACCCAGATGTTACCCTGGTACTTGTGTTCACTACCTTGCCAGGAATTGTTTTACCTTGCTCTTATAGGGATCCTGGAATTTGTTTTGCTATACATTTTTTAAATTTTTTCTCTTTATTGGAGGGTGTCTATGTCTTCTAGAGTAGAGGGGCATTGAAGGTGAAGCCATTGAGGATTTGTATGCTTAAAAACTCTTTATTCTCATAGTTGATTGATAATTTGGCTAGATACATACTTTTGAAAATAATTCTACCTCAGTTTTGAAGACTTTTTTTTTTTTTTAGAATTTTAGCTTCTAGATTAGTCACCAAAAATCTTGGAATCTTTTGTCTTTTAGTTTTATGAATTTAGCAGATGTCATTAATTTGATCGTATCTTCCCTTTGTTTTTTAAAAAGCATATTCTTTATTTCTATAACTTCTAAGTTAACATTTTACTTTTCTGTTTTATTTTCATATTTTTATTTACTGTCTGAGTAATTTCTTCAACTTTGCCAGCTTCAACTTCAACTTTTATTCCTCCTGTCATAGTTTTAACTTTCAAGGAATTAAGAATTTTTGTTTATTTCTCTAAATATTCCTTCTTTTCATGGCACTTTGCAACTATGACAGGGAAAGGATCCATTTTTATTTCTGATGCGTAAAAATAATAATTCTGTATTTTCTTCTGATACGATAATTTTTTTTTATCTTTGATGGTCTTTTAAATGTATTTTCCACCTTACTGCGTGTTGTAGAGTTTCCTTGTGTTCTGGTAAGTCTGGTGTTTCTCGTCCAGAGAAAAGTTAGAAACTAGAAAGGGCTTTGAAGTTTGTGAATGTGAGCAAAACTTGTGACCTTCTGGGCTTAGGGTTTATGATTCTTTACTATCTTAACAGGTTTTGAGAATGAGTAAAATTAAATGCAGACATTCAGTTCACAGTATTTGATGAGAAGTTTTAGTTGATATCCTCTTAAACCAGGAACATTAGTAGGATCTAATAAATCTCTAGTGCCTATCTCTAAACTTTCCCTTTTACTAACATCCTATCATTCTCTTCTTTCCATATCTAGCTACATGCAACCTTTTTACCATACTCATGTCACTTTCAAATGTAGGGGACAATATTTCAGTAGATAATGTTTTTTTTTTAGCATGTTTAATAATTTGGATATGATCCCTCCTTCCCAAAAATTATCAGTGTTTTTCTACTACAGGATTTTGGATGAAAATGATAGCAAATGCCAAGTGTTCTCAAGTTATGTGAATTATGTATATTGCACGTAACTGCCATAAAGAGACAAAAAGACTAGACAAAACAGTATACTCTAGTCTATCAGGTACATTACTTTCGCTTACTTTCTCTCTGAGCCATTGGACTTACTACTGTTTATTCCACTATTTCAGTAGGAACTTTGAATTAGTCAAATATCAAATTATTTAGGGTCTTTAAAAGTTTAAATCTGGAATTTTATCTAGGCTTCCCCCTGCTTTATTTTTTACATCATAAGATTTTAAAGGTGCCAATCTTATCTTGAACTTTCATGAATTTCCACAAACTGTCATATATTCTGCTTTACTTTACTGCTATGCCACAGTGTATGTGTTTGTAGTTGATGACTCTATCAATAAAATTCTGACCACTATCAGTGTAATGCCTTAGATTTTGATAGACAAGTCGGTGCCTCATTTAAACAGGGGAGCTAGGGAGCAAGCAAAAGTTTTTCCTCAATAACTGTCACATGTGGAGAAGGTTCTGAGGTTAGATCCAGCTTCAGAGAAAGGGAGTGTGACAGTAGGCAGTCTCCATGGCTCCCCAGTGGACATAATTACTGGACTAGATGAGAAAAGTAGTGATTCACTGACTTGTAGTCAGATTTTCCATCTACTATGCCTTATACTATACTCCAAGAGTGAGTACTTTATAACCTCTTATCTGTTAGAACCGAATGGAGTAGACCCTAAATTTTCTGACCACAACTCTACTTGTTGAACTTCATTTTGATATAGGAAGGATAATATTGCCATTTCTTAAAAAAACACCAATATGAAGGAGGACCTGTCTATACAAAATTCCAGCTAGAGATATGTGTGTAGACAGTGGCTATAGTTAATACAATGTAATTGTGTTTATGAAAATTGCTAAGACAGTAGATATTAAATGTTTTCAATGGAAAAAAGGTAAGTATGGGAGATAATACATAGGTTAATTAGTTTGATTTAACTCTTCTACCATCTACATGTTTCGCTGTTTTAAAGCAATTTTTATTTTTATTAATTTATTAGTATGTATTTGCCATACATAATGTTTACATTTTTTGTGTGGAGCTGATATATAATAATGTATCTTAATGCCTTTTATGTTCTCTTTTCTCTCTCACTCCTCCTTAGATCTCTTCACCCCTTTCTCATTTAAGAAAAACCTATTTCCTTACTTCTCATGATCGATCTTTGATTTTGCTGTTTATTTATAATTTGGACTTCATATATAAGAAAATCCATACAATATTTAAACTTGTGTGTCTGAATTATTTCATTTGACATTATGGTCTCAAGGTGCATCTATTCCTCTACAAATGACTCAAGTATATCTTTTTATTTTTGCAGAGTAGTACTTCATTGTGAGCAACTACCACATTTTCTTTATCCATTCATCTGTTGATGGCCATAGGCTGGTTCAAAACTTAGCTCTTATGAATTGTTCTGTTTTAAACATAGGTATGCATGTATCACAGTACTAACATGAGTAAATAAAAATTAAGAAAAATATGCGTATGTATATGTACACATGTCCACAATATATATGTTTGTTCACTCAAGCCTCACTAGTTCCAGTAGTTACACTGCATGTGGTCACTGTGAACACTAATTAGCAAACATGAAAACATTTATTTTAAGAAAAATGTAGAGTTAAATTCCTGTAAGTTTATAGTCATAACAACTTTTGTCCCCTGATCAATATGTAATTTTACTTGTGTGACAATTTATTTAGTATGTATTAAAATTCATTAATATTGACCATACAGTCAACAGCACTGTAACTGATGCCTGCATGAAGTTTACACATTTTCTCTGTAAGTCACATTCAGTTTTGTACACTGATTTGGGGGTAACAAATAAATTGTAGCACATGGATGATTTTACATATATGGAATACATGAAACCACTAATGGAGATTGTTGAAGTGATTGTGTGTATATATTCTGGGCAAATGGCAAACAAAATAAAATGAATCACAAAAGCCTGATGACCTCTTTATCCTTACATGTACATGAGGACTTACAATTCTGACCTTGATTTTTACCCAGTAGGAGGACAGACCATACTATATCTACCTCTGGAGGCCAGCATCTCCCATCAGTCTCCAGGCTTGTTTTCCTTTCTCCTTGTTCCATGAGATTCTGTTCTGTGAAAGAAGCCAGATGAATACTCAGTCACCAATATTTTGGACTGATAATGGGGAGACATTGTTGAAACAGCTGAAGCTGGTCTCTTTCGACCTGAGGCAGAGCTCTTAGGCTCTAGCTTCTGAGTGCTGCCTTCCAGAATCATCTGCTTTTGTATTATTTATCACTGCCACATAGGTAGGCTTTTATCTGTTTCATTTCTTTGTTCTAGTTCATGAGATTAAAAAAAACCTACTCTGTTAAAATAATTTCTATTTTTGTCACTTGGCAGATTGACTTACCTGGATCTGGAAGGAAAGATGAAATCATGTGTCCACACATAGGAGAAAGACTGCAAAGGTGAACATGAGTGATTATATTCACCCATATTGTAGATAAGAAAAATTGTGAAAGATGTCGATATGTAATAGACTTATTTGAACTGTGTGAGAGAAATCTGAGGCAACAATGGACATTTCATAAGACCCACTGACAAATTTCTTTTGAAAGTGGTTGTCACTCTGAATATTGCCAAGGATTTTACGATTTTGTGTTGCGGAGGAATAATAGTCTGGGATAGGAGAAGAAAAAATTAGATTGGTAAGAGGAAGAAAATAAATCTTTCACAATGTGACTTCTATGAGTGAGAAGAGTTCTGGGAAAAGTGCTGGTTAGGAGCAGGAGTAATTATGTGATTTTAGATCACTGAGCCATCTAAATCCTCTACTAATTTTTTTGATCTTTTGTACAGATCTTTTGCAAATAGAGAAAATGAATTGAGAAAGTCCATTCAGATGGCTTTATAAAAAATGGACATTTATTGGTTTATTTTTTAAAAAATATTCTATTACAGGCTTTAGGTATGGCTGGATCCAGTGGCTCAAATGGTGGCCTAAGAACTAATTTTATTTTTTCTTTTCCTTAGGTCTTGTCTCTGTTGGATCTCCTCTTATATTATCAAATAGGTTTATATCCTAACGTCATAGCTACTCCCATCATAAATGAGTTATTTTGTTTTCCCAACAATTTCACAAAAGTCCCAGAATCCAATCCTTTTTATTCTTTTATTTGACTCAATACTCATCCTTAAAACAATCTCCAAAATCCAGGGATGTGGTGCTGTGCTGGTCAAACATCCATCATTTCACTGCTTCTAGAGTCAGGACTGGAGTTACTGCCACTTATGCTACTTGGAATAAAAATAGGATAATAATCATTTTTTCAGAAAAATCAGAATTTTGGTATTGGATGAAAAGTAAATCAGTGCTGAACAGGCACATAATAAATGCCCATTTTGATACCCTTTAACCACTGGTTTGGTGTGCATTTAAATTAAGATCTTGGATGTTCCAGTGCTTTAAAAATATCACATATAAATGTAGGGCATTATTATTACCACTGTGTGTAAATAAAATCAATTTAATGGAATATATTCATATTTACATTTACATGTATATGGATGTAGATGTAATGCCCACCATCTACTAGGTGTTATAAAAGTTATCAGTGAATAAGAAATAATATTTTTCCTCAAAGTACTTAACTTAAATCTAGTGGGGATATTGATAGGTAAAAAAACAATTAGTAAAAAGCATGAGGCAGGAGGAAATGATTGCTAAAGAGCAGTATGTAGGGGAAGTGAAAGAATGTTATGATCTTTTAATTCTGAGCAAAGATAATTCAGAACATAAATTAGTGCCTTAGTAAACCAGAAAAAGCTTGCAGAAGAAATCACTAGAGCTTCTGAAAACTTGAAGGGCAGGAGAAAAGAGAAATAGAGGATGAAATGGACATCAGCATTAAAGATGAAAAGGGGAGAGAGATATGTTAATGTAAAGAGAGGAAAGAAGAGGGCATTCCTTGTACTTTTGAATGAAGGTTCAGGGTTAACAGTGAAAATGTACAAACATAGGCAGGTGCTGCTCCTCCTTGAACTTCAGAAGCAGAACCTCCAGCGGAGGCCCCAGGCAGGTGTGAAGGAGCCAACAAGCTCTACCTGGCACTTTGAAGCTTGCAACTGGTGTAATTCTTTGAAGATTTATGAGATGAGTGTTAATGTACTGCTTTTTATTTCTTTCTCCAAACAGTTCTGACCCCAAATTAATACTTTGTTCTTTATGTGTTAAATGATGCTTTACACTCAATACTGTTTTATTTTACATGGCACACCAAGGTTGAACAATTTGGGGATAGAAATAAGTTGGTTCTGAAACTTGAACTGTTTCATTATACCTTCAATTGAAAATAATTTATATAATATCATGGACCAATAGTTTCTCATTTATAAAAGTGTTACTTAACCAGTCACATGAACTATTAGAAGCTTAGCAAAGAACCAGAAAAAGAAAGAGAACTCTGAAGAACTAAAATGTGGCCACAATGCCTAGTCACTAAAACTCTTCAACTCTCTCCTTGGAGGAGCCCTTCAAGGCTGACAAACAATAATATCACACACACACACACACACACACACACACACACACACACACCCTAGGACTTAGTGTATTTGTTCTTAGCATATTAGAAATAAATAATCAGCCAAGGATTTAGCTCAGTGGCATAAGTGCTTGCCTGGCAAGTGTGTGGTCGTGAATTCGATCCCTGGTACAAAAAAAAAAAAGATTACTAGAACTGTCATCCTGAAATCATGCATATCTGCTGAAAATAATGAAGAGACCAAAAACCTATAAGATGGCAAATAAAATGCACAGCAATATTGGCATGCCAAAAGTGTCACATGCACACATTTTCCTGACTGGGTTCCTGTGTCATTGAGAAGCAGTAATTTATTGAGAAGCTATTGAGAAGCAGTTTATTAACTTCTGTTTTAAATAGCAAAAAGAATTATATACTTATATATGTGTGATACAAATATATGCATTTGTAAACATGTTATTACCAATACATTATTTGTGAGATTTAGATGTAACTGTACTACACATAGTCTATAACCTATGTCTCTATATGATGTGTTTTAAGCAATGGCTGTTCAATGAACAAATTTCAGTTATTTAGGCTATTTACTATGCTATGAGAAATATGGCATTTTATGATTTAGTTCCACTGTGTTAACTGGTTTTTCATGCATGAAAGAATATGCTTGGGGAAGAAACACTACATATTTTAAAAAAATATCTCACGTATCATTTAACATTGTTTTCTACCAAACCAGTAAATCAGGAACTGGTTTAACCAACTTCTTGCTTCACCAGGGTCTTTACTGCTAATAAAACACACTCGACATGCCTTCACTAATGCCTTTCTTTGTGGAACAAAGCCGGAGTACTGAGGTTTAGACTTCAGTGCAGTCCTAAGCTATGGTCAGAGATTTTTGCCATTTATGACCTTGCAGAGATCACGCAGTCATATCCCACATGGATTTTCAGTCTTTCTTATCTTCTAGAGCACCTAATTTCTCAGACTTTGCTGAAACTGGAATAATTATCTTTCAATATACCCATGGTTGCTCAAATGAGGTTATAACTTAAAGCTCTGCAAATCTCAACAATGGTGATACAGGCAGATATTCCACAGCCAGGGCAGGCTGTTAAGGCAGATGTGGGCTGCATGACAGCATGGAAGAATGAAAAGTCTGATTCTCCCAAGAGTTTCATGCAAGACTTTCACCTGTACATTTAATTAGAGTCTCAAGTCAGGTATGTTAACATTTGATATTCTTGTTGAAGGGTTACTGTAGATTGCCAGATCAGCTCAACTATTTTTTGTGTGTGTCCAATTGAGAGCATAAAGTAATGAATTAGGTAAATACATATACTCCATTTTATTGCTATTATTGTTTAAAAAAATGCTAAAATAACCTGGTTAAAGTAGGAGTAATATTGGCTGTAGTTAAAACTTGGCTGAACCTCTTGTTTGACTGTTTTTGAAATTCACGGTTATATATTTCTACAGAGACAAATCTTATCTTGACAAATGTAAGACAGTGGCATAGTTGATGTCCTTTCCTCCCATCTGAGGTAGGCCTAGCCTTATGGAGAGAAGGTGGGACATTCTTCATTAGCCTGAAATTAGTTCAACTACAAATTTGATCTGCCCTCAAGTGGTGAGATGGAAAAGTTCATTCAGATTTCAGAAGCAACCAGTGACTGTATCCTCACAAACGTGCACTTTGCTTGGAATTAGACTTAGTTTGGAAGATGTTAATGGTTTCAAAAGCCTTTAAAATTTAAAAGTAAAGGAAAACAGTCTGCTTCTTTACAAACAGTCTTCAGAAAGCATTACTTTTAAAGAAATTTTCTCTTTGGTTTAACAAGTGCTCAGATTTTTAAGACTTTGGAAATTGACATCGTCTTCTCTGGTCCACTCATTTGTCCATATTGTCCTTGATTTATCCTAAGGCACATTAAAGGACGAAGAAGGCCTAAGTACCAGCAGGCACTCAAAGCTGGGATAAATCACTCCCGTCTGAAGTGGGAAATACGATGACACACCGCGTCTCCAAAACAGGTTTTCAGAGTTCCAAACTGAAGAACATCTAATCAATTCTGTAAGCCAGGCAATCTAATAATTGAAGCTTGATAGTTGTAGTGTTCAGATCAGACCTTCATCAGAACCTTCAACCTTATAGCTTGTGTTTGGAATTTGGGATAATGATGTGGCGGCAAAGATTCACTCTGCAGAAAAAAATAAAAAAGGTTTTCCAAAATGGGGTTTCTAATTTAGTTAAAGGAAAGTTTTCTGGAGAAATGAAGAATTGTTTGATTTTTCTAGCTTTCATCCTTAGCTATAGATATACTGCTGAGATAGATGAAATGCCTGTTCCTCAGGCACCAGCATCATGCTTTAATGACAAGCCATTAGTTGTAGTTAAAAAATGATGCTGTGGTCTGAATGCAGGAGACGGTGGGAGCATTGCCTGTAATCTCTTACCAAGAACACAGACTCGGACCTTCAGAAGCATGCAAAAGAGAGAGGAGAAATACAGAGCAGATCTTTTACAATAGGGGTTCAGGAACTTTTTCCGATTTGGGGGCCTAACAGGTAAAGGAAGGGGCATAACTGGGCAGAGAAGGTGCTGGGGCACACAGCTGCGAACTGCAGGTGCATGTAGATGTGAAAGAACCAGCAGCTGCTCAACTGAAGCCAATTTAGACCTCACAGAAAGGTGTGGTTCCACGATGCTTAACCTATAAGTTGTTTTCAATGACAGTAAAAACACAAATTCATCCCCATATATAAATGTTTGTCCAGATTTATACAAGCATTATGTAACCAATTTAGAAAATGGCTGAGATTAGAATGAGGCCCATGGGCTGCCCTTTTTGTACCTCTAAATTTGCAGTGTTGGATTTCTCACACCAGACTTATGAAGTCAGTTGTTACATATTGTTCTAGTGAGCAGTCTATGGTGTGTGTGTGTGTGTGAGCGTGTGCGCCTGCACAGACGCACACACACACACACACACACACACACACACACACACACACACCATCTCATACACATCAGGTATCATTGGAAAGAAACTGTCCAGGACTCATGGGCACAGGCCTGGGGATCAGAAATGAGGAATCGTAGCATCTCTCTGTCTTTCAAAGACCACAGGGTCTTGTGTTTTTGCCTTTCTAGGAACATTCCTCCATTTTCTGCTGTAGGAATTTCTCTGTTTCTGGGTGGCATCGCCCCACATACATTACTTTTTAGTTTCACAATCTACCAAGAATGGATAGCACTTTGTCTGCCTCAGTCTAGCGAATCTGATTGGTTTAACTAAGCCTATGAATTGGCTCTCTTTGGGCATAAAATCTACTAGCCCAATTAGCTGTGGCTAATCAGAATGAGGTGGCTAAAGTGGAACTGCCTGTAGTCTTTTCAAAAATATACAAACAGGTTAAATTGAGACAAAAGGGGAATTTAGATATGGAGGTAGATTGACTGGCATCCTATATAATGCATAAACTAATGTTGATATTTTAAAAATGGAAAAATTTAAATTAAGTAATTTGTGATCATCGAAGAAAGTTTGGGAAATTTTGCAGTGGGTAAACATAATGAAATTACCTCTAATCTCATTATCTGAAGTTCAGTATAAATATGTTGACATATTTACTTCCAGTTTTTTCTATACATAGGTCTCCAAATGCTGCATTTAATAAGCACAGATCTTGAAAGGAAAATTAATAGGCCCATTTCTCTATGATTTGTGTAGTAAAATATATTTTAATGAGCTAGAAAAATTCTAAGTAATATATTGTAAAAAAGACAAAATTATGCATGGTCTTTGATGCAGCAATTTCTTATTTAAGACTTATTCAGGAGAAATTCTCAGAGATGTGCACAAAGATGTATGCATAAAGATATTCACCAATGAATTATTGATCATAGCCAGACCCCAGAAACAATGGAAATGTCTAACAATAAAGGATTGGATAAGAGAAGTGTGAAACAGGCACCAGATAAAATATTTTGAGGATGATAAAAAATTGTGGAAACATAATTATTAAACTAGATGGGTTCACAGTAACTGCTAAGCAGGTACAAAAGTACATGTGCAATAGGTACATATTTTTGTATAAAGTCATATGCACTCACAAAATGTTATAATAATTGTCTCTGTGTAGCAAAAAAAGAAAACATTTTTCCCTTTTAGCTTTCAATCTTTTCCAACATCTTATATTGAGTATGTATTATTTTATATGTCAACAAGTCAACCCAATACACACGGTAAATAAAAAAATCAATTTTGTGACAAGGAGCTGTATAAAAAGAGAGTAAAACTAATATCAGAGATTAGCTAGCAGTGTTTAAAGTCAGTGTAGAACAATATGACACTAGGCTTCTTGATCAGAATTTCTTCTAGGAGATAGTCCAGCTATTAACTGAATTAGAAAGTGTTTGCATTTATTTCTTGCTTTGTAAGTCCATTATATGAAACTGAAGTGCATCATTTTTATTCTTTGACAATGGAGATTTTTTTCAAGTTCTCATTCTTCGAGTTTTTTTTTCCTCTGAGAGCCTGTATTTTTTTATATACTGAAAGTAGTATTTCTACATTATACACAATTAGAAAAATGATAAAACAATGAAGAAGAAGAAAGATTCAAAGTTCTACAGCATCACCTTTCTGAATATCATTCAATCAAGCAGGATTCAGATGCATCTATATCTGGCATACTTAGAGAGTTATTCTGCCCAGTGGATTGGAAATGGAGTGGAATGTGTACATGTATGTTTCCTATCCCTAAGGACATAATACAGCAAACAGCAACACTAAAGGCAGCAGCAGAAGAGCAGCAGCAATTCTTGTTAGTTTCTGAGAGCTCTACAACACTGGATGGTAAATAATCAAGAGTTTGATTTCTTTGTGATAAATTCAAAGGCAAAGGATAAATTCAAAGGCAAAGGATAAATTCAAAGGCTAATAACTAATAAACTACCTGAATATTCTTGTGGTTCTGCAGGTCAGGTAAAATCATTTCATTTCATTTCTACCACTTTGTCTTAATTTAGATATAGATTACTCTATTAAATAGATAAAAAATGGTCTCAAAGAAGGCTCACAGTGGCTGATGCCATGATGCTAAATGCTAAGGATATTGAGTCCACCAAAAATTGCAAAAGGGCTGAGGTATCATCTCAGATGGTCTAAGATTGCAGTGTATTTTGTTTCTTAACATTGGCATTAAAATTAATGTATATATTTTGTTTAATGCATGGTTAAAGGTTAAATAATATAGAAGACTTAAAATGAAAAGAAATATTCTTGGCTTCTGGTAATTTACTTAACCTAGCTCCATTTCTGAGAGGTCAGCTGGTGCTGGTCAGCTCTCTGTAACTGTTACAGAATTTCTGAGATAGGCAATTTATTAAAGTAAAGTTTTGTTTTGTTTCATAGTTTCAGTTCATGGTTGCTTGACTGCATTGTTTTTGGGTTTGTAGTGAGTCAGAACGTCATGGTGGCAGCCCATGGCAGAGGGAGTTACTCATCCCATGGCAACCAGGAAGCAAAGAGAGGCAAAGGAGGGGAGGCAGGGGCCCAATATCCACTTGAAAGGGACACTCCCAGGGACCTAATTTCCACTTGCGTCTACCTCCTGAAGATTCCAGTGATTCCCAACAGCATCATGGACTGGGGAAAAAAGCCTTTAACATCTAGGCTATTTATCTCATTTTGCTACTGTCTATTCACATGCTTTCCTCTGTCTATTCATATAAAATGTTCATGCTGCTGTTTGTTAATGTATTTTCTTAAATTGTCAGTATTCTGTCAATTGTAGTGGAAAAGGAATTAGCTTATAACACTGCTAACCTCTTTATCATGCTCTCCATTTCTATCCAACATCACACTTAGCTCCTTCTCAGGTCATTTTGGCAAGTCCCAAGCATATTAAGATTTCATGTTTTGACAGATTTAGTGACTTCTCACTATGAAGATAATGATGTCAGAGTTCTTACATTTCTTCTACATCTACTTCCTCTTCGTCCTTTTCCTATCCTTAATCAATTACAATTTTCATTTTACATGAAAGTTTGAGGATATACACATTCTGTTCAATAATTATAGTGAAGTTACTCCATCCTTTGTCTCCAAGTTGATTCCAAAAGTTGAAAATAAATATAATTTATATTCTTCAGACAAGGTGGAGCAGTATTTTCCTTCTCAATGGTTTATTCTACTCTGAGGGAGATTTACTTGATTAATAGTGTATCAATTGCTTTTTAAAATTTGACAGGCTTTAGACTTCTGATAATTTCTTTTTGCATATATACTTTTTCATAATATCTTCTTAGTTTATGGTTGCTATGTCCTCCCAGCCCTTTCTTTTAAGACCGCTTAGAATATTATGTTCTTCTCTCTGTCTCTGTCTCTCTCCTGTTTTATCTTCAATGATTTCTGTCTATTCTCTTCATTGTGTATCTTTCAGCTTTTCTCAAATTTTACCATGATTAGCATTAAAAATTTAAATGTGAGCCCTCATCCTTCAGGTGGATGAGACTTGCTGAAGGTGAAAAAATCAATTATTAGAGAGAGAGAGAGAGAGGAGGAAACCAAGGACTATGAACTGGGATTCCTAAATGACAGAATGATGAGGGATTTGCTCAGGGGTGCTAACTCTTACTGGAATACCTTATTTCTTCCTCGATAATTTATTTAACATATCCAGATGACACTCCTCCTTACAAAATTATAACTAGATAACTTTAGAACTTTAGAGGAGCTGAACTAAAATAAACTTTCAGAGGAAGTTGAGGGGAAAAGAGTTGACTATTTCACTGAATCCTCTTTTTTTAAAAAAAATCTACCCTTGTCTTATTTTGATGTTCATAACTCCTTTGGAGAAAATCTGTTATCCTATTCCTCAAAAATAATTTATTGTATTCTTCATCTTCACTGCTTTCCATATCATTCTAATGATGGTTTTACAACTCAACTATTTTTTTGTGTAAAAATTTTATGAAATGTCTTGCTCACAGATGATTCCATTCATTCTTTTTGTTGCTGTGGGTTTATATCTATTTGTTTCTTTGGGATGAGTATGATGATATCTTACAGGAAAAAGATATATATATATATATATATATATATATATACATATACAGATAGAGAAATTAAATCACTCACAATATACTTTTAACTAAAAAAATTGTCTAGACTTTGAGATAAAAAAATTGGAAACTACCAATATTATAAGAAAATAAATACAATATAAAGACTAATAAATAGCACCAGGCTTCCAAGAATTGCCTTAGAAGTGGAAGGAAGATACAATTTTTGATTGAGAGATGCAAGAGATTTGTTGAATGTGCATGGCAGAGAACCATGATTTAGAATTTCTCCATCACAAATTCCATTTAGCTGGTGTGTCCAGAAAACAACAGCTGACAATTGTGATGGATGTTGCGTGGCAAGAAAAGGTGGTCACAGGCAGAGTGATGTTTTTAATAACAGAATAACAGATTCAGGTATATAGGTTGGCAGACCAAGAGAATACATAAACACGTACTGACTAGCCTGTGAAATGCTAAGAAAAAACTGAGTTGTCCTAAAAGGAGAATTAGGGACTCAAAAAGCATTTGCAACTCTTACAGTGCATGTTATCATAGCTCTTCAACATCTACATGCAATGGCTTCTTTCAGATTGTAGGGTGCTCCTATTTATCAAAGGTGAGACATGCTCCAAGGACTAGCACCTCCCCAGTTTGTTTTATATATACTGTTACTTTCGATAGGATTTTTACTAATGCCAGTTATCATTTTCAGAAGGTGTACTCTATACTAGACTTTACATATTGAGCAATACACATATATTGCTAAGAATCTAGGCTAACATATGCCTTTTCAACGTATCTTAATTTTTTTTTTCTTGAGACAGGGTTTCACTATATAGTTTGGGCTGGCCTTGACCTCACTATGGAGCCCAGACTGGCCTCAGACTCATGGTGATCCTCCTGCATCAGCTTCCTGAGTGCGGGATTTACAGGTGTGCACCCCCATCTCAAGAATTCTTAAAGATATGTTAATGCTATCCATTTACTTATTCATAGAATTCATAGATGCATTCTTTCAGATATATCATTTAATAAATGAAACTGATCAAAATCTAGAGAGGGAAAAAGCTAGTCGCACAAGATGAAGGCTTGCTAATTACAAGCAGATTTTGTCAAACATCAGTTCCTGTGAGACCTCAGTTATACACAGAATTAAACAAGGATTTTATGTACTGCATCATTTTCAAAATGGAAGAATATTTTAGCATTTTTAGGGAATAAAAGATTGAATTTTGAGGATTAAGTTAATACATGCTTAGGAAAACAAGTTATTCCTTAAGCCATCTCTCCTTTTTATCTTTCTGTGTTGATATTACAACTGATTAGCATACTTTTCATGTGATGTGGATTCATTAGCAGGCTTGGTCATGTGATCTGCAGTGAAACCTGGAAATGATATGTTTAGATTTAAATTCTCCAAATACCCAGCAAAATAAACAAAACTAATTGTTTAGTAACTTGGAAAATAGATGCACCAGACAGGTCAGACATCAATTGTAGTTTAGTGAAGTGAGGTTTTAAATCAGATCTGGAGCCGCAGAGCCATACTTCTTTTACTACCTTGCCCTAATTCTGTAGACAAGAGGCAATCTGAAACTATTTGCTCCCTTGAGAGGGCCCTCATTTTTTTTTAAGCAAAAAAAGGCAGAGGAAACTCTTAGTATTATGATTGACCCTCCAAAGGTATGGTTTATCTTCCCACCTGGTAGGTCAAATAACTCATTTCAACTTTCACTTCCCTTCACTTAAGGTCTATGTCACCGAGGAAACACAGGCAAGTGAATTCCTCTGATGGTAAGAAAAAATTCTTTATCAAACTATTGAGTTATGACTGCTGTGAAACTTGCCTGTCAGCATAATATTTTAAAAGTCATCTAATTTGAGCAAAACCATGGAAAGGATGTAATTATTCTCTCAGCTCAGCTGAAAATGTGGCCATATCCTTTTGAAATTTGAGTCTGAAAACCCCAAAGTGTGAGCTGTCAGGCCACATCATTGCCCTGCTGCTGAGGTGTTCTTCCATTTCTGTTTCTCTGAGCATCAGTCTGTTTCTCTGATCTCTACTTTACTTTTTTCCTCCTCATTCTTGACAATGTGAAGGTCTGTGCATGCCAACCCAGGCAGAATATCCCAGGTCTGTCTCAGCAATGCTTGGGTCCCTGTTGACATTATTAAGGCTCTACTACCATAATGGCCTATCACTACCATGCCCACATACTCCTGAGACTTTTGGCCAAAGTATAACTTTGTAACAGGTTCCTTGGGCTAGAATTCTTGCAGCCAGCCTCCCACGAGGGCACATCAGCCTCTCTCTACTCCACTCTTCACCTAGACTGATTTCTTCTTGCTATGCCATAATGTTAGCTTTGCTCCTCTTGTCATTCAATTTTGTGCCCTGGGAGGCCAGGTTCTGGTATTGAAAGAAAATTTCTTATAGTTTAATCAAATAGATGTTTTTGTGTAACTAACCTTTACTTTATTTGTTTATTATTACTGTTTTTACTGTACCTATATTGGGCACGCTCTGGCAATAACAATTTAAACTAGTTAGAATGAAGCACCTAGGTTTTTCTTGACACAGAATTAAGCTCTCAACAAATGTTGGTTCTCTTATATTCTACTGGGTTCAGGTACTATACCAGTAGTCTCTGCCTATGTGTGTAGTATTGTTGTTTTGTTTTTAGAAGTTTTCAGAATTCGAACTGTATTTTTTAAGGATGCGTTGTCATGTGGACTTCTATTTAGAACCAGAGAGAACCTTGTATCTCTGTGTCTACCTACTGATATGCATTTTCAGATATATAATTTATTATATAATGGGTGACTGAATAAATGCTGTTTTGTGGGGGTGATTGGAGTCTCACATTCCTCTTCTTTAAGGAGTTGGTGTTAATCTTTAAATCACTAAGCCGAGAGCCCCTTGTGTTGGTGCAGTCTTTGTTCTCTTCAGAAGGTAACCTGGCCTGAGATTTTCGCTTCATGCTTCAGGACTGTTATAACTAATTGCTCCACGTAGTTAGGTTTTCCTTGCATGTGTGACCAAAGTTTAGTTTGTGGGCAATGCATTTTTTTCCATAAATGTATTTAGATTTATAATTGATTTATAATAGCTTCTATGTGATATGGTGGTTCATATTAAATGAGTTACCATAGGTAAAGTACCTGAAGGAATGCCAGGAATGTAATAGGGACCATGTGAGCATTTGAAGCCTGAAGTCAGACCTCTTGCATTCTGATCTCAACTCTGCCACTTCCTTGCTGTGTCATTTATAACAATAGAACTAATTCACAGGATATTGTGACATTGAATGCAGTAAAGTATTAAAATTCTTCAAATATCACCCAGCATATAAAAAGCCTCTATGCTGGCTATATTTTATTAGTAACTTTAGAATTATTATTTTTAATGAAAGCTTTTCATTTATTAGTAGAATTTGAGGAAGATTTTCCTCTCTGATCTTCCACTCTGTACTTCTGTCTAGGGTCTCTGATTAATAGCTCTCTTGCTTTACTGGCTCCAGATTTTCAGCCTTGACTGGTCATGTTATGGACCATCTCTGCTTTCAATTCTCTGTCAACTGCACAGGCTTCACTTTTTGCCTGTTTCTTTGCTTCTTAGACTTACTTTTCCTCTGTTATTCCAATATCAGATGATCTGGGAAATGGCCATGTGTAACACCAGCTAACTTGGTGGAAGCTTTGGGTGCCGTGCTGGCTATGATGAGAGGCAGTGAAGAGAATGAAGAGCAGGTGCACTTTGCAAAATGCTGGCCACTAGCTTTGCTACAGAGCTGTGGAGCCCATCTCTCTAACTTGAGAAGTCTTTACCATTTGTTTTACACTTACATTTTTCTGCTGCTTCACAGTTTTTGCAAATTATTCCTAATCAAGGAATGATGTTTTAAAATTCTCTTTAGCAAAGTGGCTTACTTCTTGGAGTCCAAGCTGGCAATGACTCCCCTATTGTACGGCATAAGAAACTTTCTATGTAAAACATGTTATTCTTTAGTTGCTTTATGCACAATGTGATATGAATTACCTTTCAAGTGTTATCACACTAATTCTCACAACAGCCTATGAGGTACTATTATCATTACTTAGTAGGTACAGGAGAATGGAGGGTCAGGCTAGAAAGTTTCTGTGGCCATCGGTGAACTATAGCAGTTTGAAGACATTTCTCAGGGCACCTTCACCAGTGCTTGAAGCAGCAGAAATATCTTCTGGTGATTTCATATGAACCCACTAAATGGTCAAAGCGCTCACATATTGCTTCTGCAAAAATGACCTTGGAATCAGTAACTTAGGAAAAAGCCCAGAATATAGTCATTTAAAACTTTCCACTGCATAAAGGTGTTAACACAAGTGATATTAATATCTGTTTTGTTCTCCCAGTGATAAGTGAGTTAGAAAATAAATGAAATGTGTTTCTTTCTCTCCATTTTTTTTCTTTTTACCTCCCAGAAAGCAATCGAGCTGAGTACTCACTGAAAGAATAGATTACCTCTGAAAGGGTAGGCCTCAGGTGTGAGGAGACCTTGAATCTGCTAGGCTTGCTCACTCCCTTCCTAAGATGGATGTACCTCAGATGAGAACGTCAGCACAGATACTCAAAAAGTCTCACTCCATGTCCTCTCCATGGCAAAGGACCCTCTGTGCCCAGGCACGGCAAGAGACAGGGAAGACTCTTTCCTTCTCATGGCCTGGTGCGCATGTGTGTGTCTCTGTGTGTTGAACAACAAAGGTCTTAAAAACAAATCTTGATGGTTTTAACACAAAAATCCTGTTTTGTCAATTTTAAGGGCAAGATATACCCTCTGGGTCTGATGAATATCTTCAGAGACAGAGCAGGAGAGAGAGAGAGAGACCACAGAGAACCCCTACATTTGTGTAAGATTCTATTTATCAACTTATTCACGAAACACTGAGCACCAGGATAAATTTGATTTTGAAACAAATAAAGGTAACATTTTTGACTTCTGAATGTCAAGCTATTGATATCCACTAGATGTCTGTCAACAAAAGTTCTATGCTATAATCGATTTTAGTATTGCATAGAGATTCAAATTTTGTTTTAGAATCAAGAGATGAAGAACTTGGAAATGAAGGGTAGAAGAATTGTTAGGGAAAGTTTTTGTTTTTCTATAACATCAGAATTTATTGAGTAATAATATATTCACAAACTAAGTCCAGCATTATGGTTAAGTACTTAAGATTCCACTCCTAACCAGTGAGCCAAACAATAATAAGTTCCCTTATTTTAATTACTGATACCTGTAGTACTTGAGTCACAGATCACACTTCCCACAATAATAAAATATACAGTTTGTGAAATGGCTAAGAAAAGTTTAACAGTTGCTGTAGGATTGAAGAGGCAGAGTAAAAAACCAATGCATAGGCTCCACAGAGATGTGGAAAGATCAGAGATGGCCAGATAAGATTACAGAACAGCCAGAGCTTCTCCCAGGCCCAGCTTATTGAGAGGCAGAGATGGCTCAGTCTCACTCTAAACGGCGAGGAGCTCCAGAGGGAGGCATCAAGGGGGGACACAGAGCTGAACCTGGGAACGAAGAGCTGCGGTTCATTACCTGTTAACCTCATCATTGTTCACCACATGATATGATGGCATGACAGGACTGTGGGTGTCACCAGTGTTGGGTATTGCTCCTTTTACGTGATTCCAGTGAGGGGGCTGTTTTGTTCATTGGTTTGCTGTGTCTCCTAAGTTCCATAGACCTCTGATTTAACCAAAAAATTTACAGGTGGAAATTTTTATTAGTAAGATTAATTTACTTATCAGCCAATGCCCTATGATTGTGCTTTGAGGTTGGGGGTTATTCTGTCCTCCCCTCAAAGTTTGGTGTGTCCTGCACCTGCAGGTGATCTGTTTGTCACAGAGAGGATACCAAGTTACCTCAGCATTTGCACTCAGAATGAAGCCAAGTGCTGTTACATAAAATGGAGACACTTTGGGCAGGGTACAGCTTCAAATGTGCTATTCTGGAGTAATTCACATCTGGGCACAGTCTGCTGTACAAGAGGAGGAAAGAAGGAAGAGGAAAGAGACTATTTAAAATGGATGGCCAGGGGATTAAGAGAAGATACATGCAAAAGACTGCTGTGGCTAGACCTGTGTAATGGGATAATTGTGCCTCATCTATGTGTAAGTGTGATTCGATGTATTTGCAGTGAGAAGGAGAAAAAATGGGAAAGATGGCAGGCTTAGTTCCATTTTCTAATTCTGGAGGTGGTTAAGAATTTTCATAGTTGTTGTGGAACAGTTCTCTGGGTGTCTTGGACTGACCCCATTTCCCCCCTTTCCCACTTGTAATTTTCAAGAGTAACTGTAAAATGTGCAACATCCTGAGAGAGAGAGGAACTTCTTGGAACATCCGGGGCTTTACCTGATCTCTTTAGAAGAGGATATCTTACCCTTTAACCTTCAGTCATGTCTCTTTGAGTGTAAAACCAAGGGTGAGCTCCTTTTCAGGTTCACTCAGAGACAGTGTGACATAGGGAACACAGGGACAAAATTCCATCCATCCTGAGCAGCTTTTGTGAGCCTGGGGAACTGGTTTGCCTTAAGTTCTTTGTGTCTACTGTCCCTTGCTGCCCATATAGTAGGGAAGTTGCTTCAGTTTTTCGTTATGTGAGTGTTCTGTCTCACAATTGTGCAAATAGCAGCCCACAGTGCAGAAGACTGGTGGGGAAAGCAGTGCATAGTTAACCAACCTTGTTCTTGCTCAAGGCTGCACTTCCCAAGACTCCTCACAATCCTAAATTTGGGGGGACATGAAAACTGGCATACACATTATCCAAGGCCATGGTGCTACAGTGTTGTGATACCTGTAGTCTCCTCATGAATAAGAAACAAGAAACCAAAGGTAATGTTTTACCGAGAGGCCGAGTAGACCTTCTTAGATTCCTAATTCACCCCTCCTTGGAATAGACCCCAGTCACAGCCCCTGCTGTGGGACAAGTCTGAGTAACCGTGAAACTCACGATGTTTCTCCCTCTTGTTACCACCTATGTCACAACACATTGTCCCAGGAAAAAACTCAAGTTTCCAGACATAAAGGATTTTCTTTGCCTTCTGACTCTGATGTTAAAAGTCTGTGTTTCCACAAGGTGGAGTATGTTTGAGTTTGGAAACCCTGTAGCAATAAGGCTGGGATGGGGTACATTTTCAGCCATGGGTTTTCTGATTGATAAGCAGGGAGAGCAAGGCTTCAAAGGGACATAGGCGAGAGAAGGAGACAGAAGAGAGAAGGAAAGAGAGGTCAGTTGGCTTCGGACAGACAGAGAGAGAAAAGTAGAATGGTTGTTTTGATCATACCAACCAGTAAGTTCCTGGGTCACCAGAGATCTTTCCCTGAGTTTTTCTCAGTTGTCTTCCTTTATCTGAGCTAGTTTGAATGAACATCTGTTCCCTTCAGTCTACAACCTCTAATGAAGAAGAGAAGTTATCATTTAACAAAAGGGTTTTATAAAAAGAAGACAGATAGACTATAGCTGACTCTCAGTTCTCTGCAGGTACACAGAGAAATAACATGTGTGGGAGGATGTTCCAATCTCTGAGAAAATGAGAGTTTATTAAATCAAGTTCCGATGTTGGACACCGTGTTAGATGTTTTACCAACATTTAAAAATTTATCCTGACAGCAAATCTGCTAGGTATGTAGCTACTACCCACATTTTACAGATAAAGGCAGAGACATGGAAAAGTTAAGTAATCTTTCACTTTGCGTGAAAGATCCAGGACTTGGATCCATGTCCTTTTCCCTTTCTACCATATTCATCTGCATTCACTTAAACTGGAATTTCAAAAATTTTCTTTCTCCTTGGAAAAATTTCTTCCCTTTATTTAAACTTTTTTTTTTACATTTAACCCTTGATAAAAATAGGGATAATTTTTGAACTTAGACATGTAATTCAGAATTCCGTAGGAACTTTTGATAAATTTTTGTCTGAGTTTCTTCTCTGGGACCCTCAGGCTGTAAAGCTGAAACTGTTGAAGGAAAGTATTGTAACCAAAGAGAGTCAGAAGATACTAAAGGGCTGCGGATAAATTTAGTATCCTGAGAAGCCCAATGATTCCCCTGGTGGGTTGTTAGCTGAGTAATTTTTGGGAGCCAGTTGGTTGACCATAATTATATAACTTAAGAAATTACGGGAGGAATGTAAGGCATTACTTATGAGATTTAAAATTTAGAAGGGAGGGGGGAAGAAACCCCTTGGAATCCACCCCGAGGACATTCTGAATGGATTCCAGGCACACCATACTGTTCTTTACTGATTGATGTTCTGTTTAGTTAAATCCTGCTGTTTTGCAGAAACTATCATTCTATAACTTCATAAAAATTCCCAGAGGCAAAATCAGCATCTGTCCCTTATTCACCATCACCTTAAAGAAATATTGCTGAAGACTGTGAGAAAATGTTTTAGGAAATTATGAGATGCTTAAATCTGTCCATCAATCAAAACTGCTTCTAATTTTTAAGGATATGTTAGAGTATTTTTGATGAAATTTTTGATGAAATAGATGCTAATGGGATAAAATTATGGTGCTTAAAATGTGTGTTGAACATGCTCTGAATCTCCAAAGGATGTTAAATATCTTGGATATCTATGTACTTAGAGATACATTTTGCAAGCAAAAATGTCATTTTAATTTGAGCTTCTTTGCTTATATGCAAACTCAGAAGTCTGGCTCTTATGATTTTTGAAAACGTGAAGTGAATGGTGAGACTTGCTCAGTAAATACAGCTGTAAGTGACCCCGTTAAGGGATGCTCTTGAAATGCAGACTTTCATTTTATTATAAATTGCCCAGCAGTGTTTCAGTTGGAACCCCCCAGAGAGAGATCCACTTTCCCATCAGATTTTCATTAAGACCCATTTGCCTGAACCTTTGTCTGTTACCCTGCTTTTGGAGTGCCTTGAGAATCAATCATTTCATTTTATTTGCCTGAATGTCATGTGAATATAAAAACACATGGTCACAGGTTTGTGATTAGTTATCCATAACAAGCAATACTCGCATTGGCTTTTGTGTAGCTGTGCATTTGAGTTATTGAGTCAAAAGTTGTTGGTGTTTCAGTGGGCAATATGAAACCTAAAAGTTGGCTTTGTCTGAAATAACTGTAGGAGTTCTCCTATCGTGATTACTTTTTGCAAATTTCTTCTATAGGAAGAATCACTCCCATGACACACTGCAACAATAATTTTTGAAAGTTAATACCATGTATATACTGCCACAGACTAATAACTGATTGTGCTACTTTCTCCTTCCCAATATTCATCCAACTCTTCTTCACTGGGGATATAATTAATCAGGAAAGGGAATTCTGGAAGATAGTCAAACATTCACATGAAATATTTGAAAATTTTAATTGACCCTTCCTTTTGCAAGAGTCCTAAAATTCTTTGGCCTCTGAGACTGAAGACCAGAAATTTTATCCGTTTTCCTTTTCCTGGTTTTATAAATAAAATCGATTCAAACATTTGCCAAATGTAATTCAGACTTTCTGGTAACAGGCCAAGTTTTCACACTAAGCATTATGAATTTGCAATGAATTCATAACATTTAGTATTCATGGTAATAACACTGATCATTATGAAAAGATTTAATATTCATGAGGGTTACACTGCTATTTTCTCAGGTGCCACGATAATTTTTAATAATAATTCAGCATTTCTTAATGGGCAGTTGGCATAATAGAGTGTGATCTGAGAGTTTTAGTTAAGGGATATTAGAAGAGAGAAAGAAGGGCATTAATACAAATTTTGAAACTTGATCTTCCATGAGAACGTTTGATCAGGATTATTCTGTATTATTAAAAAAAGCTGTCCCTGTTAAACGGCTTTGAAATGTCAGACAAATCTCCCCATTGCATATGTAAGCTGACGACTAGTGCTGTGCACAGTTTAACAGGGGAGGGAAAATAAAAATATTGGAAAATTCATTTTTTTGGGTTGGGGGGAAGTACTTTTAGTATTTGTGTCAGCTTTGGCCTCTGTGTCCTTAAATTTGCTTTTTTTTTTCTTTTTACTAACGCATACACTTTAGAGTATTTTTTTTTTTTTCCAGTACACCATCTGTTTCTTTGCAAATGGGGATGGTTGAATAATTTCCTGAGGAATTGCTGACAAGATGTGGCCCAGGAACAGTAATCCAGCAGGACCAGATTTCTCATTAAAATCACGAAGCTCAGCTGTGTTACAGCAAGCTCTTGATTTAAGGTGGTCACTCTGGGCGGGTGAAGGTTGATGGCCAGCAGCTCCCCATGTTTTTCTAAAAACAGGACAATGGAATCGGCATATACGTCCTGTAAGTGGTTTTAGGTTCAAAAGCATTTAAGTGGTAAAGTGTCACATCTCAGAGATTTTTCTTTTCTTTTTCTTTCTTTCTTTTCTCTCTCTCTCTCTCTCTCTCTCTCTCTCTCTCTCTCTCTCTCTCTCTTTCTTCTTTCTTTCTTTCTTTCTTTCTTTCTTTCTTTCTTTCTTTCTTTCTTTCTTTCTTGTCTCTGTTACAGCAGTGACTATTCTGTTTACCTGTATGTAGGCCTTTTTCTTACCTCCTGAGGTGTCTGAGCTGTAGGTGTCAGCATCTCATGAATCAAACCATTTTATCTCAGACTGTTGTCCTCCACCTTCCTGGGCATGGTGGTCTGGGATACATACTCGCTTGTTTGGATTTTTCCTTATTTCTTTTAGCAGAACCTGAGTCTTTTCTCCAGTCTCTCCTGAACTGTTGACTGACAGAGCTGGAAGCATCTAGAATTAACTAGAGCACTATGCACTGTAGATTCCAATATAGGCTTTATTTATATTACCTCACATAATGTCCACAATAACACTATGACTTAGATATTGCCTTACTTACTTTACAGATGAGAAAGCAGAGTCGCAGAGCATTTACTAACTTGTCTCCAAACACATAGATAGTAATTAATAAACCAGGGCTTATAACTTCTTGATACCTAGAAGCACATTGTCTCATACATCTATAGCCTTAGGTTGGTCAGTCCTAAAGTGAAGTTGATGATCATCAAGATCAGATGCGGCAAAACTATGGAAAAATGAAACTTCTGCTCCCTGCTTCAGACTTACTGAGTCAGAATCACCAGGTTGGTGGCCTCTTGGAGCTCTCAGCAAGCTCCTCTGGTAATTCTGATCCATACTGTAATACGAGAACCACTGTCTTACAGCATAATAAATGTTATTTAATTAATTGGTTCATTAAATATTGAACAGTTAAAGTCATTAAAAAGCTAAGAGTTGAGTTGGGTGAAATGAAAAGCAGAAAATTCTAGCACTGTTGTGGAAGTGGGGGTGGAGCTGGGTCCAGGATAGAGGGATGAAGATGAGACTATTTTCTGTGGAACAAATCACAGCAGGGTTTGCCATCAGATTTTGGTTCCAGTGATGGCCTTAAATGAACTGAATCTTGTTCTACTTCCTTGTTTTGCATGTCAGCTGACTCAGTTGAACATGGGTTCAAGCATCTGCCTGATTGACTGTCAGTTTGTTTCTTCTGTGGAGAAATCAAGAGAGGTTCACGTACCATGCTTTTCACTTTAAGTGCTGTGTATTGCAGGCACCTAAGGAGGCCCCAATTTCAGCCCAATATTTGGCAGTTCACATATCTGTTCACCTTTTTCATAAAAGGTAGAGTAAATTTGGCATGGCATCCTTCAGGATACCTCATACATTTAATCTGTCAGTTGAAAATGAGGTGAGAAAGAAGGCACAAAGTTGTGTATTGTCTCTGCTAAACTTGCTAAAGCTCATAACATTAAACTACTGTTGAACATATTGTAATAACAGATTTGGACTGTCTTTAAAAAGGGAAGAGAAATATTTATTATATGGGTAAAGAAGCATCACAAAGATTCCAAGGGCAGGGATAGGAACAGGTCTTAGCATGCAATTAGAAACATGAATGGAAATTCCTAGAAATTTTCCTTATCACAAAACTTGGGTCTGTCCCTCTTCATAAGTCTTCTTTCCTATTTCTTAGACTGGGGAAAGGAGAAGATATCACAAATGGCCATCTTGCATCTTCTGTATTGAAAAGAACCCAGGCTTCTTCCTAGATGTACCTTCCAGTTACACAGGTAAACAATCTAACTGGCTTAGCTTGGGCAGCTCTCATGGCCAGGTGGGTGTGTGTAGGGTTCAGGGGATGTGGGAAGCTGGGGAGGCACTTATATTTGGCAAAGGAGGAAGAAACTATTGCCTTCCCAATGAAAAGGGGCAGGGAAGATGGTTAGACACTTAATCCTTCAAGAAATGAACAGAATGCATTTTGTCAATGTCTTGAATCTGTTTTCTCTCTGGGTGGAAGAGAAGGGAGGGGTGTCAGTGAGGACGGAGTGCAAAAATGACAGCGTTGTATGGAATTTCAGTATTTAATGGAGTCTCTAAAATTTGATGGCAGTTTTCTTCTTCCCCTTGAGAAATTCTCCCCCAAAATTAATAGTAACCAACCCTGGAGAAATAAATAAAAAGAAAAAAATTACTTTTTATCCTTGAGAGGTATGGATTTGTATGTAATACATTCTGTAATTAAGTCTTAATGACACAATATTATGCACATAGGTTTTTATGTATGACTCACTGTCTTCATCTTAAAGTAATACTCATCACAAATATGGAAATAGTAGTAATATTTCCAAGTTACATTGAATCAGGTGGTGACAATCCATGCTTTTCCCATCTGTAATGACACCTCAACTAGGGTCCTTTATGAAGTATTTGTATAATAGAGAAGAGTAATACTTGATGGCAGTTTCTTTCAGTCGTTTTCATACATCTTTGTGATCAACTATTTTTATAGTGTAAATATAAAGCACCAATGCTATAGCATTCTGAAAATCCCAGATGCTAGTCTGAAAATACCTGACCCATGTATTCTTTAGTTAGGGGGCAAGGCAGTGTGTCCTGGGACAGTTTTGATGTCTTCCTCCAGTAAGTATTTATTGCCTATGTCACAGGCTAAGAACTTTTGTAGGCTGGGCTTGTCTTGAAAATCTTATGCATGTATCTTGAGCAAAATACATGTATATTAATCTGACACACTTTAAAACTGCCCTATGGATGTCTTATTCAGTTGGATCGTGTACTTTACATTTTTATTTAAGTTCTCAGCCAATAAAAATGTTAAGAACTACTGAGTAGTCAAGTGTTGCACTAGCAGATTTCCCAGCTACATGTCACTTGACCATCCTAACACCAGATTATGAAAATGAGGCTCAACATAATTGGCTCAAAATAATGATTAGCAGGGAATATGAACCTGTCTGATGTTGAAATGTGTTTTTTTCATTATTTTCCCCAAGCACACACAATAATATTGAAACTTAGAAAGGTGTGAGTTGTATGACTGTACAGTTATTAGAGTGAAGATGTTGGCTTTAAAACCTCACTTATTTGTGTTTTTTCTGCTAGAACGTGTATTCCAGACAGATATTTTCATGAGTAAAACCATGGAGAAAGACAGGCACAGTAAATGTCTCTTTTGAAAACTCTTTAGAGCTAACATATTTTATCCATGTGCACTGAGTCAAAGTAAGTCACATGACCAAGTTGAAAGTAATGTACATTTTGCTTATTCTACATTGGTGGTTCTGCAAAAATTGCATGAAAATGTGTAAATGTATAATCCTTTTATAGTGAAGGAGTAAAGTATTGGAACAATAATGTACTCTAGAAAACTATGCTAAGGCATTGCAATCTTAAGCAATATAGAAAATTAGAAATTGGCAAGTGACTTTAAGCATCATTGCATTTCTTTTATCCTAAAGAGCTAGAAGTGAAGCTTGATACTTTTATATCCCTTGCAAGACTTTGTACAATGAACACAGTAGAAACTTCAACGTAATAAGGATAACATAAAAAATTTAAAAAATGACCTATAATAAAGTTCTTCAGTTTTCTGATCTCTTCAGAATTAAACCTTAGCTAATATGTTAACTCTGCCACATCTGATAGACAACTCTTGATATGTTTATTGGGAAGAAGAAATAGTTTGTAGTCCAGGAAAGTGGAAGTGAGTTATATATGAGAAAATTATGTTGGATTGATCAATTTTCTCTTTTCTTTTTCTTTCTTTCTTTCTTTCTTTCTTTCTTTCTTTCTTTCTTTCTTCCTTCTTTCTTTCTTTCTTTCTTTCTTTCTTTCTTTCTTTCTTTCTTTCTTTCTTCTTCCTCTCTTTCTTTCTTCTTTTGGTATTTTTGGAACAGAGTTTCACTATGCAGTTCATACTAGATTTAAACTCATTTTGTAGCTGAGTCTGGCCACAAACTCACAATGATCCTACTGCCTCAGCTCCTGAATGCTGGAATTACAGGCCTATGCTACCACATCTGGTACATTTCTTGATTACAGTGAATAAACAAACTGTTGTGGTAGGATAAGGCCTTGTCCCCTTTTCCACTCTGGTTGTTGAAGCATAGAAACCCATCAAAGCCATGCCATAACATGTTTTCAATATTAGTGAAAGAAGAACTGGGTTATCTTCTAGAAATTTCAATATAAAGATGTGTGTTCCCAGCTTCACTCTCTCGGGTGAGAGAGGAATCTGCCTGTATGACTTTGGGGAGAGGACAGCAGAAAATGCAACCAAAACTATGATTGTAAAGCTGAAAAGTAGACAAGAAGGGAAAGTGACAAAGGAGAGCAGATTTCAGATGCCCATGTGTGATGTACATGGTAAGACAAGAAACTAAATATATGGCATCATTTTTTAGATTCTAAACTTATTTATAATCAGCCAAGAATAAATTGGTAAGATGGTTTTTTTTTGGTGTTACTCAACCCTCAAGATATCGTGCCTCAAAATGTCTGGATAATGCTATCTAGATTTTTGAACATGGACTCCAGGCATGAGAAAGGAGAGAAGAAAGAAAAGGATAAGGAGATTTGTTGTAGATATACAATGTGATAAAAACTTAGCCCGCCATTATGGACAGTGGTTCTCCAAAGAAAAGGGCTGCTCTCAGGGGCTGGCCCGTCTGATTCTTAGCTTCGGGGCTGAACCATTCTGGGCCCTTCTGCACATCTCCGCTGGGACCGGAAGAACTGAGTTTTAAGCAGTCTTTTGTGTCTTGCAGTCTTCTGTTGCCTGGGTCACTGGGGACTCTTTACCATTGTTAGTTAAAAGCTTGATAACTGTGTTCTTTTGCAGTATAATTAAATATTTGATTAATTGCTTCAGCTTTATTCCACAGAGTATGCATTTTTCCCGAATCAAAGAGTTTGTCTCAGCATGGTGTCAAGAAACATGAAGATTTAAGGTTCGCCCAAGCATCAACTCAGGGCTTATGCGGGCACTCAGACTCTTGAGGCTGCCGAATGGTAGGATTAAGCAAACATTTTTAAAAGGGGGACTGTTGCTGCCACTGAACACGAATGATAACAAGGTGTGGTAAATATAGGAAAATGCAAGCTTACATTTCAATATTTGAAATGTGTGTTGTGGAGCTCTGCTTTTGGCTTTTCTTATTAATGGAGGAAAAGGAAGGATAATCTGCAAGACAGAAGTCAAAATGTTGAATAAACTCAAATTCAGAGAACGTCTTCCCCGTCACCAGACATTTCCTGATCACTTTTTGTGCACCAGACATATAAAGTAGTAAGAGTGCTTTCAATGTGCTTATGTCCCACCAGAAGATACAGCCCTTTGTGAAATACACTCAGTGTAGAAAAATATTAATTTATTCAGAAATAGAGATAGTCTTTATGTGGTGGGGATAATGAAAAAGAGGTGAGATTTAGAAAGAAGAAATAGCAAAATAATTGAGATTTCTCATGATTGTGTTATTTTATTTTTATTAACATTTATTAATTGTACATATTATCTAATCTCTCCATTTAAAATATTTTATTTTATTTATACATGTTTATAGTACATGATGTCTTCATTCCTTGTGGGAAGTTGATACATATATATAACACATGTTAATTCCCTGTCTCACTCCCTTCCCTCCTTCCTCCCTCCATCCATCTCTTGATCCACTTCCCTTTGTTGTCTGGTACATGTTTGCAGTACACAATGCTCACATTTCTTATGTGGAGATTTTCTAAAACAGATCCTTAAAAGGTAAATGAGAAAAATGAGTAGAAGTACAGGTAACCAATGTCAACTCTAAATGCAATGGTGACTGGCTTTAACATTACCAAGGAGTGCAAAGCACCACCTAAAAGTCAAGCCACCGGATTTGTGTAAGTGCTTCAACTATTGACTACATTTGCTATTCTCCATGACTCAGTCAAGTCCACATGACTACTTCTGGTCCAGTGGATGGGAGCAGAATTGCTTGTCTCTTTGGAGGATGTGGGGTCTCTGAGATGCCTTCCCTGAGATTTCCTCCCTTCTTATTGCATTGCTAGTGAAGACTGTGACACTTAGGGGGCCACTCTGAGGCCTGCTTGGTTTAGATTACATTCCTTGGCTGCAAAAAATAATCTTTTGCAGTTTTGAACTGCTGAGTTTTGGGGTTATGAATCGCAATACTTTTCCCTGCCACGAGTAGTATAAAAATGAAAATAATATCTGCTCTACTTTATCTACACTTTTTGAGAGTCCCTTACACTACAGTAGATGTGGAAAGCATTATAAAATTTTAAATACTAGCTCAGTATGATGAGGCACTCCTGTAACCCAGCACTCTGGGTGGCTGAAGCAAGAGGATCAAAAGCTCAGGCCCAGCCTGGGTAAGTTAATGAGGCCCCATCTCAAAAATAAAATCTTAAAAAGTGACTGCAGATACATGAGGCATAATTGAAAAACACTGTGGAGGAGAAGAAGTGAGGAACAAGAATATACGCCCCACGACTTGCCTCTTCCTACCTGACCCCATTTCATAATAGCACATTCATCAGTGGGTTAATCCAATGATGAGCATAGCAACCCCATTATCCAATCACCTCCCACAGCCTCATCACTGAGTGTGAGATTTCTGGGAGACATTTATATCCAAAGCATGAGAGAAAGCATATTTGTGCCTCATATTTTGGGATCTTCATCAACTTTAAGATGCTAAAAAAAAACACTTTCCCAGTTTAGTAATCTCATATAACTAATTTAAGCCACACTTTGTAAAATATACATATGAGGTTTCTTTAAAAAGAATTATGTATTTTTTAATTTCAACTGCTGAGATCAAAAAAGGGAATCTGTATCCCTGGCAACAGAAGCTTATTATAAAAGATAATAGTGTTTGACTTTGATCATCTGCATCAGACTGTTAATATAGGTTTAGGTGGATTTTTCTAAAAGGTTTCTAACATTAATATTTGCAGAGTCAGAATTCAAGTAAATTTGCTGTGTTTGGATATATCTTACTAAGAGATCTTTAATCTTATCCTTTGTTGTCTTATTCTCGCCATTCATTAGTGTTCTCAACAAAATGTAATGCCACCTAGATTTGAGGTGGAATGGCGGAAGACTATGTGTGTGAAAGGTAAGACTCAAGGATTTGCTTTCAAGGAATAATGCAGAGAACATCTCTGGTGATAACTATGGGTCGATATAGATTCAGTCACAAAGGTGCTTTGAAACACTTCTCAAATACTCCAAATGGCAGTGGTGCTGAATTTTAGGGTGACATCTTAATCATTCCAAGTCCAGACACTTCTTTCCTTTACCAAAATTACTAGTAAGAAAGGAAATGTAAGATATAAGAAAAGAACACATTGGACTCATTTCCTCTGATTGGTCAGTTTCACATTCTGGTCTTTCCCAGGTAAGTGAACAGAACGAGTGGGGTGAACAGAGCGTCATCAAGAGCTATCCTGTCTGCAGTGTAACCCTGCCTAGATGCTTCCAAATTCTTCTGTCAGACTCACTCAAGTTGATTACATCATTGTCTGTTAACCGACAGCCCAAAGAATTGAGAAAATTTGAAGAGGCATATGAATTGAAAACAAGACAGAATAGTTATAACATTTACTGTTCCACAAAGTATGATGTATTTTTACACTTTTTACAAAAATGGAATAATTCTATATTCACAGCTTGTATTTTCATTACAAAACATTGTGACTATCTCATACTGAGTGTATATTTTACTATTTTAATACTTATTGTTGAGCACTTAAGTGTTTCTGTTCTATTTTCTGCTGCACTGAGGATTAAACTGAGGACCTTTGACTGACTTACATCATCTTTAAACTTTTTTTTTTTAATTTTGAGATAGGATGGCTATAAATTACTAAATTGTTCAGGCTGGCCTTGAATTTACAATCCTCCTGCCTCAGTCTTCCAGAATGTAGGGATTGCAGATGTAAGCCACCATGCTTGGCTTGTTTTCTCTCATGTTTTTACTCATAAAATGGTGCTTCATAAACTTTAAACTTCATTTACCTTTTGGTTGCTGACTAACAATTTTGCCTAGAAATATAATTCATCAACTGACGATTAGATCTTTAAAAATTTGATTTTCATATGTGCAGTCCAGTTGCTCTTCAGGAAGATTCCATAAATTTACACTCCTACCTACAGTGTGAGGGGTCTAATTATCACCATCTGCTTTGGGAACTCAGTATTAAATCAGTTTTATACACTGACCATTTCATAGCTGGGAAATTTTGTAACATTTTTGCTTAATGATGTTTTTGGTATTAATGAGGGTTAACTAGTTTTCATATTTATTAAACTTTATACTTTTTGTGAATTTGGTATATATCTTGTGCATATTTTAATTTTAGAATGCTCATATTTTTTGATTTGTGAAAACTACTAAAGACAATAGCTTCTACATTTTATAGCATTCATTTTTACGTAATAAATTTATAAACCATTTTTATAGTCAGAGTATTTTAGATTATATCTAGAAGTCCCAGGAGCCTCTGGTGCTCACAGATGGGGCTGTAGAAGGTGACTGGATTAGTGGGTTACAGCTGACTCCATGCTAGGAGGTGTGGCCTGGACACAGTGGGTGTGGCCTGACCATAGTTGGTGTGGCCTGGAAGGGTTTACCTCCCTCTCAGGCTCCTCCCTTCACTTTCTCTTCTAGGTGCCATTAGGTAAGCAGTGTTTTTCTCCTTCATGCTCTGTGCTATGCTGTTTCTTCTTTGGAGCTGGATGATCATGGATTGAAATGATCTAAAATAGACATTTCAAGTTTTGGCTGTCAGGTATTGTGTCCAAGTGATGAAGAAAGTAACTAAATTACAGATCTTTTGTTTCATGGTTTGTTTCTTTAAAATCATGCTAAGAAGGATTTTCCAGCTATCAAAATATGCACACAGTTGGTTTTTCTTAGTTCATTTATGCTTGCAATTTATTGCAGCATTTTGAAAATGTTATTCAACTGTCTTGGTTTTCATTTTTCTTTCAGATATATGCTACAAATATTATTAGGGCTTCTGTTAAGAAGATGTTCATTTTCTCTGGATTCTTTGAATATGTTTTCCTTGTCTTTGGGTTCCAGTAGTTTTTCTATGCTATACCTCTTTGTCACTGTGTGTGTGTGTGTGTGTGTGTGTGTGTGTGTGTGTGTATGTGTGTGTGTGTGTGTATTTACTCTTCTTGTCCACCTGTGTTTTGTGTCTTTGATGTTGGTAATGACTGATAAAGGCAGTCTCAGCCTGATCCCTGTAGTTTGGGACCAAAGAAGAGATCTTTAAAAATTTGTGTTTTATATGTACTGCCTGGTTGCTTCCCAGTAAGAGTTTGTTCTTGGTTCTTTTCCCTGTTACTCTTTCTCTCATTTACTATCTTCTATAGTAGTATGGATGCAGTTTTTTTTAAATTACATGAAACTAAAGGGCTTTGAGGAAGAATAGTAAATAGTTGGTTTGTGATTCTGTGCCTATAAATGTGAGTACTATACTGTATATAAATGATACCCTGTATTTATGGTGGAAAGTGAACAGTGTAAGAAAAAAGAATGAAGAAAAATACCTGTTGTGCAGACAGAAGTGTGTTCCACTTAAGATTCTTTGAGCTACTAAAGTCTCATTAAAAATCTGCTGATAAAATAAGTTTTTGGCTCTCAGAATTTAAAATTCCTTTGCAGATTTAGTCTTAGGTTCTGTTTGCTGCTAAGACTCTGTAGGGAGTGGTGTGATAGCCTCACTGCTGCCGCCCCATCCCGCCCTGCTGTGGGCATTTAGTGCGTCTGCCTACATTACCCATGATCTTCTCTGCCTGGCCGGACATGACTGCAACCTATCCGGTCTCTCCACAACATTTCTGCCTGATGACAACTTCCTGCCCTCACCCTATATAAACCATGTTCACTTCCTCAATAAACGAGACTTGATTGGAACTGCTCAACTTGTCTCCATCTCTCTTTCCTCTTGCCCTTCCCACCATCCCCGTTCCCCCTCCAGGTGAGACCCACGGACTGATCCGCGGGCCGGATCAAGACTCAAATGATGGAATCGGGTTTTGGTTTCCTTTTCCATTTCTTTCACATATTTTTCTCTATTGAATTTATTCTCAGGTAGGTTTATTTTATGCTGAAAATATTGGTTTCAGCAACTCTAACCCACTGTTTTCCCAATTCAGTTTTCATGAGAAAAGAGCAGATTTCTCAGCTCAAGTCATAGCAAGATTGTGTCTCTTGCTTTGATTTAGCATTTTGGATACTAGTGAACAATTAATATGGCCAGAGAACGGAAACACTTTAATCAGTTAGGCCTGTGTAACATGGCAACTCCATCCTAGTTCTGGAGATCAGAGTTAAGTTGCTGTAAAGTTTACTAGTTGACCATCAAGGGAAGGGATTATTTGCCAGGGTAATTGAGGTTCTGTGGTGACTGACCATCTATTTCTTTTTTCTTTGGCCTTCCGAGATGGAAATCAGTTGCTTTTCTATCGTCAGCCTTCTATAAGGCAGAACACACTGTTTTTCTTCCATCTTGGGTGGTTATCAGAAAGAGTTATATGCTTCTGGAATATGTGTATCCCCTCATGTCCCCCCATCGGTGCTTATAGTTCCTCGTTCAAATCACCTGTATTCATTTTATAACTAGAGGTAGATTTAATGTTTCTGGAGCCTGAATGTACATTAGAAATTCCTGGAGAACATTTAGGATGACTTTTTCTTACAGATACTGATGTAGTTCATCTGAAGTGAGATTAGGGTAATTAATAATTTCAATACAGAACTAGAATGAGAACCACAATTTACAAAATCCTAGAACAAATCAACTATAGATTTTCCTGGGAAGTAGATTCTGGTTTTTGAAGTGTTCAATATCCTTTATTTCAAAGTTGTTTCATTTTGATTTTTTTAAAATTAACAAAGTGAGAAAAATTTATGAAATCTTTTTCTCTTCTTCTCTTTTCATTATTTTGTGTTTGCAAAACATTATAAATACATTCATCATGTATTTGGGGAATTGGTGCATAGAAATTGCACCCTGATCCTTTCTACTTCCTTCTTGATTTTGACTTATAACCCATTGCTAGACATGCTGTGCTAGCAAGGGGGATGATGAAAGTGCAGATAGGAAGGGCAAGAAAATAGGTATACTAGAAACAAGATTTTTCCCTTCAAGATCTCTGTGAAGCCACAATAAAAATAGTCTACCTTAAAAACATACTCGTGTTTCTGAACCATTCATTTTATGGCATGCAAACAGAGGGAGACATTTTCCTTTAATGCTCAGCTGCTTGCCATTAATTTTTCTATCTAGCTGGGGGACTTCAAAAGATAACATAGCACGTGCATGTATTTACACTTGCCACATGCTGTGGATTTCGGCTTTAACTAGGTTCCTTTCAAATCCTATTTGCAGTTTCCTACAAATGGCTAGGATAAGAGGCATTTTTGGTGTAAGCATTTCAAATAAACAGATAGAAAAATAATGACTTAACCTGTGTCCTGCTAATATCTACTCCTTTGCCCCATAAGGCATTTAGGCATAGGTGTAGTGCCCTTTAAGTTTTTCCAAAGATTTCAACACTTTTAAAATGATAACAGAATAAAAAATCTTTTTTACTTTAAAGATTAAATTCTGTATTATTTTTCCTCTGCCTAAAATTCATAACAAATAACACTAACAAGAATGAATGTTCTCATGAACTCTCAGATGCAAACATCTAGAAATATGTGGCTGGCTCTAATCATATTTTCCTGTAAGAACCATTTCTCTAATTTTTCTTTCTAAGTTTACTTTCCTAAAAGTTAAGAGGAGACTGTCTTCTACTTGCTAGTCTTCAATATCTGGCGATCATGGTGAAGATATGAACTGATTGGAGTTGTTCTTTAGTTCTTCAACCAACCGGTCTATTTTCAGTTCTAATTCTTATTCCTACCCATTAGATTTTTTTCTGTTCTAGAGCCTCTGTAGTCCTCGTTGGTACCCTGGCTGCCATTTACATTGTATCTACCTGAAATGGACTCTGGACTGTGAATGATTCACGGGCGTAGCTCTAATCTTTTCATTTAGTGCAATAATCAAAATAGCTGATTTTGGAAATAAATGTACTCAAATCCTTTGTTTTTTACATGGGAATATAGATGAGAAAAAGTGTTTCATGGAAAGAAGTGGAAGAAAAAGGAGGAGGAGGCCAAGGAGGAAGAGAGGAAGCAGCAGCTTAATGCTCCTGCTGCCAAAGTCTTGAGGCTTTGGAAAATAATTGAAAAACTAAATACATGAAAGATTTTACAATGCCATTTGTAACAGTTTATTAGAATGATAAATGTCTACAGAATTAAAAGAGTGGAGTTTTTGGCAGACTAAAATACATTAACCTAAGAACAAATTACTGTGGAATTTCTGTTACTTTCTTAATATTTTTTTTACCAATTTCTGCCTGAGGTATTGTGCCTAGCAGTTCCAAAAGCATAAATCGTTATTCTCAACTCACATCGCTTTATATTTTTGTTTAATTAAATGTCTCATCTTTTTATCAAGAGGAATAAAACCCTATTGCTATGTATTTAAAATTTTAAAAGTTTATCTTTCTAGTACTGTTTAAAAGGTAACTCCATGCCATATGCTATGCACCAGAATGGCTGTAAATAATCATAAAATTAAATGCCAGAATTTACCACTGCATGTGGTGTCTCATTAAGGTTTGATGAGGATTCCCTAACCCTAAAATGGTTGAGGAGTTGATTTCTTATATTATCACGCTGTTTTCTGAGCCTTCTTGCTGGCCCACCTACCTGGGTATATAATTAACTTCAGCTCTCAGAGGCTTCTGGTAGATCTGGGCTATATCTTTAGGAAAATATGAGGTTATTCTCTGAAACACATATGTGCTGTAAGAATAGAAACTCCAAAGTATCTTCCGTGTCTGTTCCCTAATATGATGGCAACCATATGCTCTGGATATTCCCTAGCAATCCCATGTCATGTGCACTGATCTGGGGTTTGGAAAATACAGCCAATACCATATGTAACACTTACTAAGTAGGGAGAATAGATCAAGTTTCTACTGCTAATGAGCTAGATGTTATTTTAAGATGAATCCCAAACTAACTCAGACTTTTATCTTTCATTCTTTTAGATTCGTTGTTTCAATTCTTGTTTTCTACAAATAACATTGGGTTCTGGAGAATTAAAAAATCACAAGTTCAATCTTTGCTTGGGCAATTTAACAACTTAGATCCTGTTTTATATATATATATATATATATATATATATATATATATATATATATATATATATCTACATATCTCTCTCTCTCTCTCTCTCTCTCTCTCTCTCTCTCTCTCTCTGTGTATTTTTGAAAAGTAAAACAGTGCTGGACTAGGTCAGTGAAAAAAAACCCAAAAATTGTTTGTACTGTCATTGTTTGTCCACTTTTTATGCTTTGATTTTGTGACTTGAGCAACTACTTCTAAGATAACAATATGTACTTTATCAGCTAGTGATTTCTTACTTTTTTTGAAGTTCTATATTATTTCTACCCTTTTTTCTGTTTTTCTTTTTTCTCTAAACAAACAAAACAAAACAAAACAATTCCCCAAAAAATCAAAGACCAAAAACAAAAAAGCAAATCATATATACATATATATATGACCATGAGCTTATATTAACAAATCAATTTAAATCCATTTAAAAGTGAGATTATAGATATTAAAATTAATATAGATTATATATTTATATTAGATTCACGATTTGAAATTCCTCTTTAGACACAGTACTATAGAAATAATGAATTTCTGTAACATTTCTATAGCAAGTCAAGTAAGGGGCCTTTGTTCAAAAACCAGGTTGGAGAAGGGCTTATATGAATTAAAATGGAGGATTTTCTGTATGTGAGCTTTGTTAAATATGATGGTAGCAAGTAAAGATTAAGTCTATCAAGTGGGGTGATAGTATTTTCATATTACCAATACATTTAGTTTCAATTCTACCAATAGCAAAAATAGGGATAGATATTTCAGTAGCAATTACTTTAAAATATTATTTATTGCGCAAGATAGTGTTCTGTGGACTGAGTGTATCCCAAAATAGATGGTGTGGCTTTTGTTTCAAAACAGATAGAGATGTAGTAGTTGGGGAGGAGCATAACTGATGGGCAAGTCCTAGTCAGACAGACGTAGGATTGTATTTATATGTGATGCAGCAAGTGAAATAACTTCCTGTGAGCCTCAGTTTTCTCATTGGTAAACTGAGGAACACAAATTTGTTTGAAGGTGATTGCCTGGTTTAAACAAGGTGGTAAAAAGTGTTCAACTCACCTCTGGCACAAAACAAGTCATTCAATAAAATAGTGGCAAAAATAGTCATTGCTAAGCAGGACGTGGTGGCAAAAGCCTGTAATCCCAGCACTTGGGAGATTGAGGCAGGAGGATTATTGTGAATTCAAAACCAGCCTGGGCTTCAGAGTAAATTCAAAACCAGTCGAACTGCATAGTGAGACCCTGTCTCAAAAAGACAAAAAGAAAAAAAAAAAAGAAAATAGTCATTGCTATTATAAAAATTTAGTTTCTGGTCAAATTGGTAAATGACACATGTCAACATCATGTAATGCTTTCATTCAGAAGAAGGACTAGGAAGCATTTGCCTTTACCTTTTTTATTTTATATTAAGATAGAATAACATAAGATTGCATTTTGTTTCCTAATGGCAGATATCACCAACTCTTAGAAACTCTATTTCTCTGCATTTCTCTTGGTCCTTCTATTCAACCCATTGCTAGAAATCCCCAGACCTTTAATAGTCCTAAAATATAGAAAAATTGTTCTTTTCCTGGCAAGGGCTGTCTTTATGGTAGCATTGGACATAAATGCTACAGAGCCGAAATAGAGCTGAAGGACAGAAAATAATTTTCTTTGATTTTTGATTTTGTTTACATTAGCAGCTTTACAGTCAAAAAATAAAACTACAGTTTACCTCAAAAAATAAATTAACTTTATCAGTGCAAGTAAGATTAAGTAAAGTAGGTGCAACAGTAGAATCTTGGTTGCTTAGAGTGTAGACTATCCCTGAAATACACTACAAAATGCAACGTAAAGAGGAAAGCTGAAGTGCTA
Source organism: Dolichotis patagonum (assembly GCA_004027295.1). Lineage (NCBI taxonomy): Eukaryota > Metazoa > Chordata > Mammalia > Rodentia > Caviidae > Dolichotis > Dolichotis patagonum. The sequence goes on along the minus strand of PVJX010008274.1, from coordinate 17,373 downwards.
AGGATGTTTTGAGACATCTACAATAAAGATGTCCCTACCTGAGCAGGATAAAAAAGCAGAGTTAGAAAGAAAGGAGGGCCATAGGCAAGTTTGAGGGTTTAATTTCTTCTGAGAGCCTCATAAGGTCTTTGTTGGAAATGTTCATGTACTATCTAGTCCAGAGTTTTTCAACATTTTGTTTTAGGACTATGGCAGTCTTTGTTAATGTGAAATTCTGCCTAGAGCACAGTGTATGAGTAGAGAATAATCCATCCATATGGGAATGGGTGCAGAGACGCTGGAAACTGTCTGCTTGGTTCCCCACCTTCCCTACTCCCTTTAGTGTATCTGCTTCTCCCCAGGTGTCCATTTGGGGTTCTGTAGGATTATATTTGACATCTTAGAGTTTTTTAAATGTCAAAGACCATGCTCTACAGTGGTGTTATGGTTTGTGTCTAGGCATCTGCTCAAAGCCTCCTGTGGTCATACGGCTTTTTCAGAGGTGGCTGAATCTAGATGCTGGGATTAAAGGTGTATGATTAGCAAATCAGTCCACAGATTGGTTTGGTACAGTTCTGATTAGGATTAAGAGTACGAGTGCTACACTCCCGCCTTTGGGTAGGTAGTCTGCAAAACAATATAAAGGACAAAAAGAATCATATCTGTTCTCCTTGTTGTTTTTGTTCTCCTGTGGGTACCATATACTGTTCTCTATAATGCTCCTCTGCCTTGGAGCCAGCTGATTATGGACGGAAACTCCTAAAACTGTAAACCAAATAAACCTGTCCTTCTTTACCTTTGGGTATTGGCAATTTTGCTGTAGCAACTAGAAAAGTAACTAAGACAGGTGGGTGGATTGAATTCTTTCTTCTCATATAGGAAGAGGTTGAGACCTAGAGAAAGAAGACTAAATTTCAGTGTGGTTTTAATTTGCATTTCTCTCATGACTAATGATGATAAACATTTTTTCATGTATTTATTTGCCATTCATATTTCTTCATCTGAGAACTGTGTATTCATTTCAGATGCCCAATTTTGGATTGAGTCTTTGAATTTCAAGGGTCTGATTTTTTTAATTCTTTGTAAGTTCTAGACAGAAGTCCTTTGCCTGAGGGACTGTCCATGAAGATTTTTTCCCAATTTGTGGGTTTTCTTTTCACTCTGCTGGAAACCTCTTGTGACATGCAGAAACTCTTTAATAAGATGTGGTCCCAGTTATTGATTCTGGGAAGTATTTCCCGTGTAGTTTGGTTCTTGTTCATGAATTCTCTTCCTACCCCTATATCTTTGAGGTTTTTACCTACTTTGTCTTCCAACAGATTTAGTGTTTCTGTTTTAATATTTAGATCTTTGATCCATTTAGATTTTAGTTTAGTATATGGTGATAGGGATGGGTCTAGTTTTAGTCTTCTGCACATGGATAGCCAGTTTTTCCAGCACCATTTGTTAAAGAGACTCATTCTTCCAGTGAACGTGTTTGGCCCCTTTATCAAAGATAAGGTGGTTGAGTGAGTTTGTGGTTGTGTTTGTATCTTCCAATCTATTCAACTGATCTCCATCTCACTCTAGAAAGAATGGCCAGGATAGAAAATACTACCAACAACAAGTGTTGGAGACGCTGTGGGGAAAAAGGAACTCTTCTGCACTGTTGGTGGGAGTGTAGACTGGTGCAGCCACTGTGGAGGTCAGTCTGGAGATTCCTCCAAAAGCTGGGTCTGGAGATCCCATTTGACCCAGCTATTCCACTTCTAGGCATATTCCCAGAAGATCTGAAAACATCATACCACAGTGATATATATGCACCCAAGTTTATAGCAGCACAATTTGTAATAGCCAGACCCTGGAAACTACCTAAGTGCCCATCAACTGAGGAATGGATAAAAAAGTTGTGGCATTTTTATACAATGGAGTACTACTCAGGTATAAAGAATGATCACATCGAGATATTTAAAAATAAGTGGACACAACTTGAGACCATTCTCTTGAGCGATATAAACCAAACTCACATGTGTAAATACCGTATAGTCTCCCTAGTATGAGGGTTGATAAGAGTATATAAGATTTTATGGTAAGCATGAGTCCCCATCTCATAGCTTTGAAGCCTTTCAATGTTTTCATTCATCAGTTGGAATGGTTTTATTCTGTTTTGTTTGACTATATCATGTGTAATGGTATGAACAGCTGTTTTGAAGAAAACAAAACATTATGACAGCTATTGCTGATTTAATATTGTCCTTCTTAGAAGTCCTACCATGCTTCTATTCTTCTACTATCAATGTTTCTATCTATCACTTTGTGTCTTATTGGGATTTGAATATGTGTGATAGTTTAAACAAAATTTTTTATTGAAAATGAGATATTATAGTACCATTGATCATTGTCTGTTATTTGGTTCAGAAAGCCCTGTAATTCTTTCACTCTTTGAATGGCTTTATACTATTTTGTTATATTTGATGTTATTGTATTTGAAACTATGCTCAAATATAGCAGAGAAAGAGATACTGTGATAGCTACTGTTAATGTCCGGTTGTCTTAATGTAAAGTTCTGTGTTGCCTATGTTGTCCTGTTCTGATCTGCTCTGTTCTGCCCTCTTTTGTTTTATTCTCTTTAAAATAAAAAAGAAGACTGTAAATTTAAAATAATGAGCTAATTAATGTCAAATAGACTACAAACCTATTTTTTAAATATCCTAGTCATTATCATTATATTTCACATGCAGTGTATTACCTCCTCATTTAGATTAAGCCTGTTTCCTTTAGGAGTCTCAGTAAAGAGAAACCAAGCATATGCTCCCCCACCCCAGGAATAGCATGACTACTACTATTTCTGCAGAATTGAAATGGGAAGCAAATAAATACATCAAAGTTGACAATTTAATATAATCCATATGCATAACTGGATACTGTGTGCTTCTCTCATCATGATGGTTAAATGAATATATTCTACTTAATAGAATACTGACTTGGAGTAATGTATAAAGGAGCCCTTCCAGGCTTTCCTTTCTGGAGCTGATTATGTAATTCCTGAAAGACTGCAGTGAAGAAATGAAGCACTTTTCCAAGCACTTACACCACATGTTAGACGGAGCAACAAAAAGAAGGCAGCCCTTGATGCTGTGTCTAAACTTTGCTTTTGCTTCCGGCACTATAGAGTAATGTCATTTCCTGCAAGGTTAGGTACCAGATCATGTTGCTTGATTGTTGACTTTCTTTTCTTTTCATCCTTCCTTTCCTTTCTCCCCACCCTCTCTGTTTCTCTGTCTCTGTTTCTCTCTCTTTCTGTGTAGTAAACTACAGATAAAAAGGAGGATAGATTTGTTCAGCCTCAAGAATAAAAAAGTTTCACAGGGCTACAGAGAAAATTTGTGGTCCTTAAGTCCTCATGCCCTTGCTGAGATCATTGCCCATGAGCATATTTGTGCTGCAGATTCCCAGAAAATCCAAAGTTGGCTATGTCTTTAGGAATTCAGTTTTGTTTTCTAAACCACATTTACTCTTCTAGTCCTTAAAAACATGGGAGTTATGACATCGTTCTAAAGATGTGTTCCTTTCTTTTCTCTTTCCCTGCTGCTCTCCCTTGGTGGAAAATATTTTATCATTGGAAAAATAACTTAGGCAATGAATGATTCTAGTAAATAACATTAAACATTCTTATAATTACAGCCTTGCCAAGTTGTGTTTTAATCATCATGCCATGAAGTCAAGTTGTTTCAATGACATTTGCATTGTTTTCCACATGTAAAATATCTATTTCCACTAGATAAATATGTGGGATGAATTAGTCCTAAGTTTACGCCTGAACTTGCAAACTGGCTTTTAACCTGGCCAACATATGGCCACTCAGGACACCCAACTTTACGTTAAGCAGTGTGTGACTATCACATCAGAGAGACATATGTTTTCCAGTTTGCTCTGGGTCTCAGAGAAGCAATGAGAGCTTTTCCACCAGCACCTCTGTTTATTAAATAGTCCTATTTTTTGTATCCTTTGGATGAAGTCATTCTGATTGGAAAAAAATGGCATGGAAAGATTTTCACCACTGGTCAAGTGTGATTTGAGAAGAAAGTACATGAATCATGTATTTATTTGCCACTTAACAATTTGCAGCCCAGTCAGTGTTCTGCTTGTATCTCAAACTGAGTTGTCACTAAGATTGTTTTTCTCCAGTAGGCAAATCAGGGTCTTAAATTAAGACAAAACTCTTTCTTTTCTACTCAAAACCTTCAGAAGAACTTCATGGTGTCAACAATGCAGAAAATTTAAACCAATTTAAGTGCTTCATTTTAGTTAAAATTTGAATTTCCATTGAAAAAATGTTTTCTAGAGTACACACAGCAATTTCAGAATGTGTGGCGTTATCAAAGAGTCACAGGATCACACAAGCGAATGGGTAAATCAATAAAGTTCTCATGCCCAAGACATGCTATTTTCTTTAGTTGATTGCCTTGTCCAAAACAAAAAAATGCTCCAAAGACTACATCCCGCAAAATACTACCTTGTCCTAAAACATTGCTTTTCAAGTTGAAAGCTTTCTGTTCTTGCTACTCTTAAACTTTATGATGCATAGCAATATAGGCTATTTATTGCAAGTAATACTCCCTATTTCAACCCTCTGGAATATTTAAGATATACTGGATAAGAGCTTGAACTCAATATAGAAATAGACACAAGTGGGTAGACTTAAGACCCAAATCAAGTCTTGTAATACTCATAATTATTTGCTACAACCTTGGGTCAGAGATAAGAATCATTTGTGGTATCCTCTTCTCCTTTAGACCTACCAGGCACTCTTCCTAAATCTTTGTATTCAGGGATCATGATCTGCTCAAGTCAGAGGATTCTCCAATGCAATGTATATGCTTTTCTGCTGAATCTTCCAATCAAGTAGCTATGAAGTGAAAAAAACCCAATCCCTTATCTACAACAGAGTCATTCAGAATAAGAGCAACACCGCCCTGGCGAAAGCACTTTGGGCATCTTTTCTGTTGTACATTATAATTCCGTGTATGAAAGACTTTCTTACTGATGCAAAAAGGAGTCTTCTGATTTAGTGACACTAGAACATGTTTTTTTTTTTTTTATGATTTCCATAATCTTGTTTCTGGTTATCTTTATGCAGTAAGCATTTACCCAGAACCTATTAAGACCCAGACAGCACAGTGCTTTTAGGAACCCCTATGTGGTGCAGCAGTTAGACATAATGCAATACAGTGAGTGACAGAAAAAGCAATGTAGGTATGCACAAATAAAAATACTAAAATTATTGAACGAGTCAAGATGGGTCCACATGAAAATGATAGAAAATCTATTTATTTTTAACATACATATGTTTTGGAGGCAGGCAGTCCACAATACCTGATCCTGGTGTAATCACTAGGAATTTAGGTTCATTTTATGAAGTTGCTCTGCCATTATCAACACAGGACTTCTACTTCTAAGCATCATTACTAAATCCATAGCAAGCAGAAAGAAAAAGAGAAAAAGTAAAGACTTGCAGTATCTCCTCTCTTATAAAACAATTTCTGGAAGTAGTTTAATACTTGTGTATATATCCTGTTCACCAAATCTTGGTCACACAGTTGGCCATACCTTTGCAGAAGGCTGATTCAGTCTTTATTCTGGAAATTGATGTAGGTTGACATTTGGAAGCTCACTAACCAGGTCAAAAGAGAGGATAGCTGTTGGAAAATGATGGGATTTTTCAGGCAAGGGAGAGAAAACTTTCTCAGGGAAAGAAGGGTTGATCTGGAAGGATTCCTGAAGGAAGCAACATTTAATCTAAGTCTCTGAGATAGAACAGAAGCATATTGTAGAATCAAGTAAGCTTTAGATTATATAGGCAGTGTTTGCTTTCAAACTTGCTAACCTGAGTATGGAATGTAGTCAGTCATCATACTTCTGTTTCGCAGTGACTGCGATTTAAAAGAAAAATTGCACAATGTTCTCAATATCTGAGCTACTTTGCCTAATTACATGCATCTAGCTGCTGAAGACTGAATTATCACATCATGTGCACAGAAGTGAAGCATAATTAGCAAACATATCTATTGAAATTATTGTCCATGTACATTAAATAGGATAATCACTTGTTAAATTAGGAACAAGATTCAGAAAGTTAATTAATCCTGGATTTTGATTATGACAAGTAACAAGTGTGGAACAATCATCTCTAAGACCATTTACACATGCTCATTTACTAATAGGCATCATAATAGCATAACATCTTGCTTAAAACAAAGAAACAATTAGTTCTGAAACAGAAAAGCACACAACACAAGATAGTACAGCACAGACATAGTAATAAAGGCACATATTTAATGAATACTTACCATATGTCAGGCATGCTTTTAAACACTTGGCACATACTAACTTACTTAATCTTCACAACAATACTGTGAGCTGAGTGTCTATTACTCCCTTTTTACAGAAGAGAAATTCAGTCTCACAGAAGCTGAGTCATTTGCACAAACTTTCATGGCTAAACTGTAGGCAAGCACAAATGCAAGCTCTTCTTGGCTGTAAAAAGAAAGAGTATGGATCACAGCTTCAGCACTAACTAGCAATGAGACTCTTGAGCAAGTTATTTCATCCCTCTGTCTCAGTTTTGTACAGTTACTATAATTAAATAAGGAGTTGTATGGAGGAGATTTAGCCTGGCACCTGCCACAAGGTAGGTACTTAAGAATTCAGAGGTTTATCAAGACTGAGTCATTAGTTGTAAATATTAGTAACAGTTGGGACATAACTGTACACACTAAAGGGCAGACCAAAAGGCTACTTTTGACAAGGCATTAAATTTTCTTTCTATAGAGCAAAATTTCTCTTTCTTCCACCTATTTGCCCCAGTCCCCTGAGGCCTGTCTCTGTTAGTTCTTGAGTCTGAGCTGCTTTTTACAGCCATCTGCTGCAGTGTTATGTAACAACAAACAATATCCTCTGTAAAAATGTTTACAAATGCTTCTTACATTACTGCTGTATATTTTTTCATTAAGCTGTGGCATCTCCATTGAAAAATTATTTTAATCATTGCAAACTGAATTATACAAGGAGAAAGCATAAAGAGATGGTACTTAAAAGGTTGAATGTACATTAATTGCTTTAGCTAATGAAAGAAACATGACTTAGCCAGTGCACACAACATGAATCCTAAGATGCACGGACAATTGACTACGGTAATAAAACAAGTATTAGTGTGTTAAATCTGAAATCCTCATTATGCTCCATGCAGCAAAACTGACTGTGTACCTGCTGTTCAGAGTGCGTTTCTGCCTCTTGATACCAACAGCTAATTATAGAACCAGACATTGAGTGAAAGCATGCAACCTATGTTTGGGGATCTTCAAAACCTTGCAGAGTTATGTTTGGTAACTCTTTCTTTCAGGCTGATAAAAGTATGCATTGGTCAAAATGATTGCAGAATATCTTGATGTTCCATAGGCACTTTTAATTAGAATATGAATTATTTATATATACACACAGTTTATTTCACTTACATTGGGATCTTGCTTTATCTCCCTTGGCTCTACAAACTAGTAAATTATTAACTCAAGGATAATTTATGTCACAGTGCTCAAGATGCTACTCATTGATTTCTTTGTCTGTCTTTTCATTTCATGAGCCCTAAAGTAAAAGTGATGATAAAATCATGGTATTTAAGTGATAAGGAATAGAATGTTTTATTTTCACTGTTCACCTAGAATCACATAATACAGAGGTTATAGTAACTTAAAAACAGACTATATTAACCTACAACCTTCTGTTCACGAACTAAAAATACCACTCTATTAGGAACCTCAGTAAACTTGCTGTACTATGAGCCCTCCTCTCCTTTTGGGGAAACTTTGAGGGCACTGGTAATACTAAAAAGATTCGGAATTATCTTTAAGAGTGGCATATTCCAAAATACCTGGTTTTCTACATGAAATTCTCTCTTTTCTGGAAGAACTGAATGTGGAAATCAGAGTTTTGGATTTTGGGGTGAGGGTTTTTTTTGGTGTGTGTTTTATACACTACGTTTTTTATACTAATGATTTTCTCAGGGAAACGTTGGTCATGTTCAAATGCATTTCTTTTGATTTATTCCCAGATATATAAATTGACATTTTTGGCATCAGCTAACCTGTGTTTTGGATAAACACAAAGGCCTTTCAGAATTCTTTTTTTTTCTTTTTAAAAAAATGTTAGTCAAAGTTCTCATGAATTAGCAGTATTTTAAAAACTCAATACTGATCAGTGCCTCTGAGTAAAAATAGCTTATATCTTGCTTCAATTAGTTTATTTAGTATTTTGTCAATTTTTTACTTCTAGTTTTTAAAATCGGATTTCTTGAAAGGTACTGCTTGGAAGTTGAGTCAGCAAAAGCCATAATTCAGCAGGGAATGTATGAATTGAGTGGAAATTCCAGGATCTAATAAAGTGACAAGTTGGGAAGTTTGACACTAAGCATTGTATATGGCAAAGGAGGAAATTCAGTGGGAAATGTCTTCATTTTATTCATTCAGTGGGCAATGTCTTCATTTTATTCAATCTATGGTTCTAAATATCAGTGTATATCAAAACTGCCCAAATAACATTATGTGTATTTGATTTGCAATATCAATTCTACAAAAATTCATTTAATTCCAGGTGGGCACTAGAAATCTGCATTCCTTATACATGTGCCAAGGGATTTTTAGGCAGGTGATTTAAAAATAATACAGAAACTAACCCCCCCCCAAATAACTGTGTTGTCATCTAAAAACTAAACAGTTTTGCTCAGTTAATTATTAATAGATATTTAGTGAGTTCTTAGACTTGAACCTAATCCGAACTTGCTGAAGGAAATACAGAGAATTTAAGTTCAGCAAAAATATTGTGAGGTTGTAAGAATAGTGTGCTGCGAGACGTAAGTGCTTACAAGTAAGTGAAACCCATTCTAATGTGTCATCAGGGTTGGAAGAGATGATATTTGAGTTAAAATATGGGAGAGAAAGAGAAAGGAGGCTAGAAGTGATTTGTTGGGCTGTGTGTGTGTGTGTATGTGCCTGTGCACATATGCAGGCAAGGATGTAAAGAGGTTGTGTGTCTTGAAGCTGAGGTAACAGAAGTTGGGAGAGAGGCTGGGGATTTAGCTCAGTGGCTTAAGTACTTGCCTGCCAAGTGCTAGGTCATGAGTTCAATTCCCAGTACCAAAAAAAAAAAAAAAAAAAAAAGAAGGTGGGAGGAATATGGACCATAGGTCAGAAAGTAAAAAACTTGTAAGACACATTTTCAGATCTCAAGGAGCTTACAATATAATTAGGTACATAAGTGATGGCAAAATATTTTGATTATACATTACATGAAGACAAATGGCTTCCTGGGAAGGCTTGCAAACTCGCCATCTAAAAGATTTCTCTGGAGAAAGTACCTACTCTCTTCCAGGAATAAGATTCTATGATCTTTTATTTCATTTTGTAGTGGGAAGAGAGGACCTCATGGAAGAGGCAGGGATTCCACTGATCACTGAACAATGTATAGACTTTGTATCTTTTTGCTTTGATATAATTTTAGAACTCCAGAGAAATTCCAAGAATAGTATGAGAAATTATTTTATACTTTATTCAGACTCACTGATTGTTTATATCTTGCTGCATTTTCCTTTTTGTCCTCTTTTTGCACACACACACACACACGTTGAAAGTAAGATGGAGACAGGATGCTTTTTACTCGTAAATACTTCACCAAGATAACAAGACACATTCTTAAATCTCACAGTAAATTAATGAACTCTAGGCTTGTACTGTTTTCACTATTCCTGTTCTATAATAGTGGTTCCACCAAAACATAAGTGTACTCATTATCATTAAGTATTATTTTCTCTAGATTTCTTCCATGGGCCACCTAAGATAAACAAATCTATATTTGTGTTTATCTCTATATTTTAAAAATCATGGGTTCATACTGTAAATGGTAACTTCTAGTCTTTACTACTCTCATACTTGTAAACTCCAATGTTCAACAGCGAGAAACCTAATGAACACATTTTTTAAAAGCAGAAAGAAATAAAGCTTTTCTGACCTTGAAGAATCTATGAGACACCCAGGTGGAGAGTTATTTTTACCAAAGGAAAAACTACCTTTAACTTACTGCAATTTAGAAAGTGGTATAAATGCTAAAAAAGCTTGTGGTTCTAGGATCCATGTGGAATTAGGGATTTTATATTCATATTTATGCCTTCCATCTTATTCACAAAGCAGCACTCAGCTTTGCCTTCGTTGGTAGAGGGCAGGCAGCTGCCCCTGCTCGAGATGACACCTTGCCCTCAGTATTGAGATATTTAAGGTTAACCTCTTACTGAACTGTTTGTTGTATCAGATTTCTGTACCAGAAATCACATCTTGACAATAAACCCTATAAAACAAAAACAAAACTCTCTTAAAAAAAACCCTTTCTTAATATATTTTGATAAAAAATTCACCTCTCAGGATACATGGTAAAAATCTCTTCAAAACATAATTCCTGATCCTTTGTTCAAGAATCAAGAAAATTTCTTTTTATCACTTGTCTCCTTTTTATAATCTTTCTAATCATGGGCAGACATATTAGTCATTGTTGAGCAAAATACTTCCTTTCTTTGTGATCAATTGAAGATGACTTGAGTCTATAAAGCCAGGTGCTGGAGTATTGGACAACTGTGATTTATTTTTCAGCATGTGGTGAGAGAAAAACCATTTGAAAGCTTCTTACTAAACCAGGGGTTGGAGTTGGGTGTTAAAAAATGTTTCCAAGTTAGGCTGATGGCTATTTGCTTCTTATTATTGGAGAAGGTACAGCAAGTGCTAGATGGACAAATTTTCTCTGCCTTGGGGCATAGTATGTTAATTGGAAAGAAAATCTTCCTTCTTTCAAGAGAATAGTAATTGCAAGAGATAACACTTTCACTGATATATTGGCCCAAAGACACAGGCTGTGCTTAAAATGTTAAAGAACTTTGGAGACGTTATCTGGATCTAAGGAAAGGTGTCAAGAGGGGAGGTAGGCCTGCCAAATAGGTCTGTAGCAAGGAAGTCAAGTTCAAGGAAAGAGAGGGCAAGTTGTCACAGGGCTGGCCCATAAGACAAATATTTCAACAAAGCATGTTTCTGGGGTAATTTTTGCTTTATATGTGAATTAAGTTCTTTAGCAAGAACCAGATTAGCTAATAAATCAGCATTGCTCTATATTACCCCATTCTTCTGATCTTCTGCACTGCTCCCCGAAGCTTCCACTAACAAAGGACTTGTTTCATAACAGTTTTGTTACGAAAGGCAAAATAATGTAGATAAAGCCTGGTGTGTGTCACATGGAAAATAGTGTTTCACAGCAAATTATCATGATTTTGCAGTTATGAATATAGCTTCACAAAATTGGAAATGTCACAATATTTCCAATAGATAAAATTAAATTCAGCCTCCAGTCTCTTTCCTGCTGGTGGGCAGGAAGTTTACTTTCAGTCGTTATTATGTGACCCCATCGCAGTTCTTGGGGCCTAGGAGAGAAAAGATCGATTGTCTGACCGTATGCAGCCATTTGGTGATAGAGGACTCTGGCATCATTGTCCTGCTTGGTCCCCAAACCACGGCTGCATACCCAGAGTCAAAGGCCCAGCCTCCACTCAGCCACACCACTGAGGTTCCATCCCATCCATGCTGAGGGGAGGCTCTGACCCGCTTCTGAGGGACCCTCCGCCCCTGTCCTTGTCTTGGGCATTGCCCTTTCCTGCTGCTTTCTTCATCCTTATGTGGCTTTGCAATGTCTCTCTCCTTTCACTCTTGCATACAGCTGCCAGATTTGGCAGAGGGAACCTAAGACACTCAGCTATTTAAGTTTCAGATTAATAGTTAATAATATTTCAGTATGAATATGTTCCATGAAATGCTTGGGATATCCTAATCCTGTTATTTATGTAAAATTCATATTTAACGGGGCATTTATCTGGCAACCTTACCTGAAAGGTTCTTCCTTGGGAAGACCCAGGAATAGAAGCCGTAGATAGGAATGAGACTTTCTGAAAAAATTTCTTTGAAAGATGGAGAGAATAGCTTGCGTAGATTTATAGAAGTATAAAGAGAAAAAAAAAAAAACTGTGGAGGGAACACAAAATAATGTCCTGTCACCGTCATCATTATGATCACCATCCTCATCACAGTCCTCAGTGAGCTGCAACTGAGTGTCAGTCCCCTGGGAAAGGCAATGGTAATGGATTCTTTCCAGAATACAGTTTAATTAAGATTAAAAAAAGAGGGAGAAACTAAGAGACTTGGGATGTCTGCAAGCAGAAGCAATGGAACAGGAATCAAGGAGAAGGTGTAGAGATTAGAGTTTTGCACCTCACACCACAGCTGGCTTCCCGTAGGTACTATGGTCAGCAGAACCTGGTAGAATGAACCCTGGCCTGACTCCATTGAGGTCCCAGCAGCACTGCTCCAAACAGTTGTGTGGCCAAGGGATAGCTCAGCTGACTTGTCTCTGCTGCCAAATCTCTCTCCCAGCTGCACACTTGCATGTTTCTCACATGCCCCAAAGTTGACATGAGCTTCTGTGAACTCATCTGCTGACTATGCAGCTCTGCCTTCTCTTGTTTCAGTGAAGTGAGCCCACCAGTTACCTAGGTGTCAAGGTGGATTCTTGCAAGTCAACATAAACCTGGCTTTGACATCTCACCTCACCCTTGGCTCATCTCTGGCTGCTGAGGCCATGTTTCTCCTCTCCTTCACTACTGCCAAAGAGGAGGCATTCTCACATAGAAGAGCTCCTTTGTATAGTCACTAGGGCTTTACAGTATGGGTAGGTTTGGAGGGAAAATCAAATCAAATGTCTTCCTGTACTTTCACATGACTTTGTGATAATCTGTTCTATATCTTCCTTATTTTGGAGTGACTTGAAGGACTCTCTACCAAATACTTCAATGAACAGAAAATCTTTTAGCAGTCTTTTTCTCCACACATTTTACTAGGAAAGGTTGAATAAAACTGGAGTGGCAGGATACCAGAGTAGTGGACATCCGTATGCTTGGAAACTTTCTGCCTTGGAAACTTTCTGCCATTCTAACATATACTACAGTGACATTTCTTTCATGCTATCCTAATGAGCAAGAAGTCATAGTAAATAAATTAATTGAGATCAAAATCAAACAGATCAAGGTAAGAAGATATTTGAAAATAATTCACCAATCTTCCCTACTCTCAAAATTGCTTTCTCTTCTTCAGGAACGTAGAGAAAACAACCAAATAATAGGGGAATGGATGAAGAAACACAATAGTATTTTATGATTCTTGCTTTGAAAGATAAAAAAATCATTTATTATCTCATACTTTTTTCTAGTTGCATCACAGTAAGGTATATAACAAAGACAGGGACAGAAACAGTCTCATTATGAGTGTTTGAAGAATGAATTGTGGGGAAAAGGAAAAAAAATCTGATTTTAATTATCTCAGAAATGTAGCCTAAGAAAATAATTTGAGGTGGTTTTGGATCATTCCAGAGCAGTCAAGGGAAAGGTCAAAATGACCTGTAACAGCAAGGTCAATTTGTTACAAAATCATCCTAAAATAGAATTATGTGACACACACACACACACACACACGCACACGCACATGCACGCGCATGCGCGCGCACAGACACACCACCACACACACACACCACATCATCTTTATATCTTTGTGTATAAAAAGTGATATGTGATTATGTATATTGGCATTTCAGATGTGAATTCTTGGCATTCTCTCGACAAAATTTAGATTCTCAACCACGTTTGGATTTTCAGTGAATTGTGTTAGGTACCAGATAACTGTAACATCATTTGAAAATAATGAATTTAGAAAAAGTAGATCATGTTTTGAGCTCTACAAAACTCACTGTGTATATATTTGTGCCTGTGCATATGTGTGATCCATTCCATTTTGGTTTATAACCATTGTGTTGCAAGTCCCTCAGCCATTTAGCTCGGGACATGATCTGGGTTTAACAAATATCGTTCTAGTACTGGGTCCCATCCAGAGCTGAGTGGGTGTGCTTGACGAAGATATACCTTAGGAACTGTTTATTGAATTCCTGCTAAGTGCTAAGTACCTTCTTCGTAATTATCCTGTTAGTTTGAAAATTTACCCATATTAGAGGTGAGAAATAATGTGGTTTTCTCAAGTGTCACATTCGACATCCAGAGTGCCAAACTTGAAAGCCTAGTTTTTCCAAGATACTGACAATTTAAGTGGCTAGGAACATGGGCCGTGAAGTCAGTATGAGTCTGGGTTCTGTTTCTGTTGCTTTCTGGCTGTATAAATCATGTAATGTGCACATAGTGCTTACCCTGCCCATCATAAAACTCCAATCTGTAATTGTCATTGTCAGTCATTGTCCTACTGTCTTTTGCTAAGAGAATCAAGCCTTCCCTCTCTACTGGCACAGGGGATACCAGTCACTGACAATTTACCCACAGGCTGGTTGATTGACCATTAGCAGAGCTGCGTGACCTCTCCTTCCCACTTGCTTCTCACTGAGAGGAGGTCTGGGGTATGGAAGTACATCAAACTCAGCGAGGATTTCTCCAAATGCTTTTTAGGTTCCCAAGAACTGGCATGGCTGTGTTTACTTTTCAGATTATTTAGGAAAATCTGTGAACTCTAAGATGGTATGATGGCTTTTCACTTAAAATTACCTCATTCAGAATCAAACATATTTTTTTGCCTTCTGGGAAATAGAACTTGTTTGGTTCTCCAGTCCAAATTCACCTTCTCTGAATGACTTCCACCGTGCTGCCTGAGTGAGGGGCTTTCCACCTCAGAATGAGGTCATAAAGGTACAATTATTCTCCATGGAACTGACTCTACCAGGCTCATTTACAAAGTTACTCAACTGTGACTCTGCCACTTAAATAACCCTATTGCCTAAAGATATTTCTTGCTCCAGCCATTTACCCCCAAGAACCATGTTCACTTACAGCGAAATACAAATGCAAGCACGTTCTGCATGAGCAGTGCTACAGAGCTGCATTCTGTTGGTTGTAAATTATATCTGGTCTTGGAGGAGGAAGGGAGCATCAACAATCCCATATTCTGAGAAAGAATTTCATAAGAAATATTAAATTCTCATAATTTGGAAGTCTCATATGCTAGTTTTATTTTGTTCTGGCAGATTTTAGAGCCAAATGATTCTCTTAATGCCTAACAGTAATGCCTAGGTTTCTGTTTTTACATATTTAAGCTACGCATTTAGATACAATTCAAGCATTCCAGGGTGTTAACGGTGTTTACAAAGGAAACTGCCAGAGGCAAATTCAAACAGTTCCTTAAATTAATGATGCTTTTGTTCACAGTTCAATTTTTCCTTCCAGTTCTGTTGAGCCAATGCTCCTCTTCTCCATTTATTTAAGAGATAATGATGACAATTTCCATTTACACATTGCATTGCATCTGGAAGGCTTTCTCACACACCCCTGCAGTACTGTTTGCCAGTTCTGCATGGCAACTAACAATGCAAACTGCATCACTGCTGCCATTGGTCAGTTGGAAAAGAGAAGCACCAAAGCATCTGTGTGCTGAAAGAAAGGCAATAGAAGAATACTCAGCATGTTGTCCTGTTTGCTTGGAAGACGGAGGGCCTGACCCAGGGAACAGAGCATTCTTCCAGTAGCTACCCCTCCATCTTTGTGCTATAGAGCTAGTGTTTTGGAGCTAGACAGACTGACACTTAAATCTTCACTCTATTGCTTCCCTGTCATGTGTCTTTCAGCAAATCATCTGATTTCTTTGAGATTTGGCTTTTGCATTTGTTAAGGGGAATAATAATTCTTGTTTTTTAAAGTTGTTTATGATGGGTGTAAGTTTTAGCTGTTTAACAAGTGGTCTCCAGAATTTATTATTTTTGACTGTTACTAGTGTTGCTTTAATTATTACTGTCACTATGGCCTTGGATCCGACAAGATTTGTGGCCTTCAAGAGGTCTCTTTCTGTCTTTTACCTGCCAGATCTTCAGTCCTATCAAAAGAGTCAGTCTTCTGGTTTATACAAAGAGGGAAATGCCCAAATTATAATTCTACTTGATGGGGCAGAGAACATTTAGTATTCTGTTAGCATGGACTGTAACATAAATAATATAGAAAGTAATCCTCAAATTCAGTGTGGATGAAAGTCTTCTGGAGGGCTATTAAAACACAGATTTCAAGATCCTATCCGAGAGGTCCTGAGACAGGAAGTTCAGGGGATCCAATAATTTGCTCTCGTAAAAGATTCCAGGTAGTACTGAAGCTGCCACTCTGGGGAACACACTTTGAGAACCACTGAACATGGGATAATTTTTTTCTTAGAGGCCACCAAGAGCCTAATTTCCAGTGTATATTTTGTGTTTAGGGCCCATAGAGTACAGAAGAGGCTGAGGGCATTAAAATTAAGGCCATGAATGAGTTGAGCTCAAGCAGAGATAAAGACTGAAGAAGAAGGAAAATATGATCTCAAGTCACCTAAATTACAGGTGTATCTGGAACTCTTGGCACACGGTTTGTCTCCTTTCTCCCCTTCCTCTTGGATTCTTCTCTAACAGGGCTTACCCTATGATTTCCTCCAGCAAGCCTGATGAAGATTCACAGAATGCATGTTGTAGGTAGTGGAAACAGCATGCTAAACGGCCTGGAAGTTCGATCTGAGTAGCTAACAGTAATTCAACTTGGCTAGAGCATAGAGTGTGAAGAGACAGCAGCTTGGGAGGATGCTGTGGAGTGCGTGGCACAAGCAGAAGCTGGGTCACGAATTGGACTTGATCCTAAATGCGGCAGTGTGGAAAGCTACTGAAGGGTATTTCTCAGGGAGTGACACTACTTAAATTGCAATTTAAGAAGTTTTGTCTTGTAGTGTGAGAAATGAACTATAAAGGCTTGAAACTGGACGTGGAGAAACCAGAGAAGTATCGATAGAGGCTCTGTGCACAAGGCAGTAATGTGCTGTAACAGGATCAAGCAGTAGCGAAGGAGAGTCCTTCAATCACTATATAATTATAATAAAATTCTTGAACCACTGTGACCATTTATTCCAGTGATTTTTACACGTAAGAAGGAATAAATAATCTGAGGGCCTCTGACTCAGTGGAGTATAAGGCTAGAGAATTTCAATGTCTTTTTTTGTTGTCCTTTTGTTTTTGGTGATACTGGGGATTGAACCCATGAACAAGAACAGCTCCAAGAGTGATCATGAGTTAGAGAAATTTTTCTTCACACATGAGTTGCTCCTCTGTTCTCTGACTCTTTCCATGTTCCTTCAGCTTCTTGGACATTGACAACGACAACACAGAGATTTCCGGGCCCATGAAACGATTCCACCAAGGTCTCCTTCCATAGATACTGATTAAAATGCAGAGGTAGGGGAGGGGAAAGAGCAGAAGAAGAAAATAAGATAGTCCTCTTTC
>PVJX010008273.1:0-66546 GCA_004027295.1 Dolichotis patagonum | reverse complement strand
CTATATCATACATGATGATATGAACAGCTGTTTTGAAGAAAACATTATGACAGCTATTGCTGATTTAATATTATCCTTCTTAGAAGTCCTACCATGCTTTTTTTGTTCTACTACTGTTGGTTCTATCTACCACATTGTGTCTTATTGGAATTTGAATATGTGTGATAGTTCAAACAAATTTTTTTCTTTTTTATCAAAACGAGATCTTATAGTACCCATTGATCATTTTCTGTTATTCGGTTCAGAAAGCCCTGTAATTCTTTCACTGTATGCATGGCTTTATACTATTGTGTTATGTTGGATATTATTGTATTTGAAACTATGCTCAACTATAGCAGAGTAAGAGATATGGTGTTAGATACTGTTGATGTCCAGTTGACTTAATGTAAAGTACTGTGTTGCCTATGTTGTCCTCTTCTGATCTGCTCTGTACTGCCCCCTTTTGTTTTATTGTCTTTCAAATAAAAAAACAAAACAAAACAGGATTTTAAAAAAAATCTATAGGTACACAAGCTCTCATAATCAGGAGATATTAAATTTCAAACTCTTTCTCCAGCTCCGTCATCTTGCTAGAAAGAGGACATGGGAAGAAATAATCCTATTTCAGTAAACTTTCACTGGGTGCCAGTTCTATGCCCAGAGCTGGGATAGGAAAAAAGAAAAACTAAGGACATGCTCTCTAGTTACTCCAGGAGGAATCTGGCAGGTGGGCTGGAGGCACCTGGTCACAAAAGCATCCAGCTGGCGGGGAGGGGAGGCATCCATTTCCCCAGTGAGAAGGTGGCATTTGTGTCTTTCTAAATAGCAAGGCAGCTTTGCTAGTGCTTATTTTTGGGTTGGACTCCGATCAGACAGGCATTACACTGGATAAGCTGTGGGGCTGGGCCAAATTGATGCTCTGTTCTGTTTCTTGGGTCTTCTTTTTAAAACTGGCGGTAGTAATAGGACTGGTGTCACATGGTATCAGTTATGAAGTCCTCCTATATGTGACTTTATATAAACAACTTGGAGCACAGAAGCTCACTGTGCTTTAGCCATGATTGCCGCTCTGAGCAGAACCAATGCACACACTGAAATCAAAGCCAATGGTCTTGAAAAGGATGGGGGTAATAAGAGAACTTTGTTTGCATTCTTGCTACCCTGAGATAACCTCTATTTGGTGTTTAGTGACATACTTTTATTCTTCTCTTATTGAAGATAAATGGGCCGAGTGTAGTTTCATCTAGGTGAGCATTACGTACTGTTACAATCCATAAGTTTCTTAAAATACAATTTAAATGCCTTTATTTTTTCTCTTTCCCCTGCCTCTGTCCTCTGCTGCACCTGGGTAACCGATGTCAACAATCTGGAGTGCATACTTTGACATCTTTCTCCATGCTCCTGCAGCCTCAGTGAACATGGGAAACAGGACTTGCAAGGCTCATTCTTTTGATGAAATGTGATCAGATTTCACCCATCTCTCTGTGTATGAATTTGTAGATTTTGGTTCCCCCTACTTACTACCCAAGTAAAGTGGCACATGGCAAGGGGCCGGGCAGCAGTTCATTGCAGCAAAAGACATCAAAAGCAATGAGAGAGAGAGAGAGAGAGAGAGAGAGAGAGAGAGAGAGAGAGAGAGGGCTCTTTCTGTCCCTTATATTGTATGCAGTTTACTCACCATAGGGTGGGAGTAACATTGGTACCCGTAGTCTCAGTATTGGACCATAAATCAATCACAAACTCTAGATTCAGCAACCTTGGGAAAGCCTGCCCCCCCCACCATGGCTACATGAGGCTTTGTGGGGACATCCACAAACAAACCATAACACCTCCATAAGCAGAACACTTTCCAAAGCAACTTGCAATTGAACTCGCTCTTTTTTAGTGGCTATCTAATGTTCCAGAATTCTATTATTCATTCATCCATTCTGTCACTGGTAAGCACTAATTGGTCTCTGTGTATATGTTTTGTGTGCAAATAATCTCATAAGAAGAACTATATAGTTCTTATTTCTAGGAATAATTCCTAGGATGAGATTGTAGACTGCTGTATTTTTAATTTTGTAGAGGACTGGGAGGCAGATTTAGGAGGCCTGGAAAACAGTCAGAGGCAAAGACATAGTTCAGAAGGAATGAGGTCATTCATCCAGTGTTCCAAGTCTGCACGTATTGGTGTAGACCTATGTAGAAGTGACTTCCATGTATACAGTGAACACCAGACTGAAGTCCCTGATGCCTCCAATAGCAGACCACTGCTCTTTTTCATTTTCCACATAGACACAACAAATAGAATTTGAGCTCAGTGCTAAAGGATTCCCAGAATGTAATAGTACAGCAGAGTACAATGGCACCTCAGATGAGGGAGATGTCTGGGTAGGCATACAAGTCCTGGTGTATGGAGGAATGGTAAAGTCTCCTTACTGATCAAACATAGGGCCCTAGCAGTGGGATTAAGATGAACAGTGCTAGCTGGTGAGACCAGATGGTAGTTGGAGGGTGTACTTAGGAATTTGGATTGTTGGCTGGGTTGTGGGGAAACTTCAGCTAATAGGCTGATTTTTTTCTTTGGCATGAGAGTTGGGAGAGATTAAACTTAAGGCAAGTAGCAGATTAAGAAGTTTAAATTCTTAAAGCAATTCAAGCTTCAAGTCAAGGAGACCAGGTAGGAAGTTGGAGATGGAGACAGCAGGTCATTCCCCAGGTCAAGAGTCATGGGACTTATTCACTAGATACTCAACCTACTGATTATGTGAAGCATATGGTAGGTTCTCAATAAACATTAAAGGGAGAAATCCCTGAAGAGAAGCTGGTGGTGTGTGGAAATTGTCAAGCACGGCCATTGATGCTGACTGAGTCATTGCCATTTTGCTGTGCCATTGCCTGGGCAGTCACCCACAGAGACCAGGATGGCCCTTAGTCATACCACTTTGGAAAAGTCTCCCCAAATTCTCAAGGATTACCCTGATCTCACATTGATGAAGTAGGATCTGTTACATGAGGGACTATCTTTTATAGTCCCATGCTCTTGGCAATGAACAGACATCTCAGATTCCCAAGAAGAAAGCCATAGTTCTATTATGAAATTAATTTTCCACTGACCCAGATCCAGAAGGCTGTTTGAAAGATAGGTGTTGATTGATATATGATGATTTTCATCCAGCTTTGTGAAGTATGAGATCTACAAGTCTGCAAGTAGAAATAGAGTCTTTCTGGCAAAAATATTAATACTGTACCTTGGTGTTACTGGTTGATTGCTTTTCAACACCTGGGAGGACTTTTAAATGAACAATTCCTATTTATATCATCCCCTAAATAGCATTGGAACTCCCAGCCATCTTATAAAATTTGGAACAGGTCTGCACTGCCAAGGTTTTAACTTGATTAATCATACAGAAAGTGCAGGCCCAGGCGCACTGCAATTACAGGGGGATCATGTCTCAAATGATCCGGGGACCTGAGCTGAGGGAAGGGCTAAGTCAGGAGGAGGGGTCACAAAAGAAAAATTCAAGGACTGAATCTAGAGGACCGTCCTGCAATCTGCAAAAGTAAGTGAGTTAAGGAAGAATTGGGAATGAAAGATGAAAGTTGGATGATAGAGGCAGAGCCTTAAGGTCAGGTTTCTATAGCATCAGGCAAGTGGATGGAGAGGTAGTGGACAGAACAGAACACAGGCACGAAGGTGTCACAGACTCTGGAGGAGGGGAACTGAGGCAGCCTTGGAGGTACCGAGTAAACTCTGTCTGTGCAGCTCACAAAGGTAGAAACCCAGAATTGATCTGGGAAGTTAACCCAATGCCTGCTTTCCACTGTCTGCTTTTATTTCACCAGGCCATGTTCTTAGGGGCTCAAACCTGATTCTCACCATGCACACGGCCATGGCTGTGCATGCTAGTAGCTGTATGTGGGTTATTACTTCACTTTCCACACATGCTGAAATGAGACCAGAGGGTCTGTGGAATATTGATTCCAGGCAAAAACTATAGCTTTTAAGACAAATGCAGGAGCTCTGGGGTTTCTTTATTTTGGTTTTCAATAACACTTTGATGGGCAAAATAACAGCTGTGACCCAAAAATGGTGTCCTAATGCTTATTATCTGTGATGTTACTTCATACAGCAAATGGGTGGGACTTCTGGGGTACTGAGTTTTCCCATGGCCTGGTTAGCTCCACTAATATATCACATCATTAGACATCTGACCACTTTCTAAAGTTCTATATTGGTGAAACCAAGCTTTGTGTGGTTCAAAAGAATCAATCCTTCAATGGAAATATTGGTGTAATTTATATCCTCCACTTCTTTTCCCACCTTGGTGTTCTTTAGCTCCATGAACTTGGCTTTCTCATCTGCAAAATGTTGGTA
Organism: Dolichotis patagonum; assembly: GCA_004027295.1. NCBI lineage: Eukaryota > Metazoa > Chordata > Mammalia > Rodentia > Caviidae > Dolichotis > Dolichotis patagonum. The sequence continues at coordinate 62,207 of PVJX010008273.1, read as the reverse complement.
ACAACCCTCTTGCTTATGATACATGATATATGATCTGATGTGATGTGATATATGGTAGACTCTGATATGAGAGTTCTACAGCTAGCCCTAAATGCCATGATATAGAGTGAGATTGGCACATATTATGTGCTCAATAAAAGGCAGATATTGTTGTTACAGAAAAATACTCATTGCAGAGAGGAACACAGTCTCTGAAGCCAGGGTTGATTTTCAAGGATCAGACTAGATTAAAATATAACATATTAGCCATTTACATGTTGGGAAGAATTTTCATCTACTCTTAAGATTTTAGCATGGTGACTAGACCTCTTGTGGGATAATAACAACCTCAAGCAAGGTAGAAGAAAACTAAATTACACAGATGCCTATGGTTCATTTCTCTCTCAAGAATAAATTCTCTTGCTACAGGGCCAAGTTTAGTCACGTGATCCAACCAGAGTCATGTGACATTGCTTTCCTGAATTCTTTTCTTTTACCATTTCTGAAGGGGGATGTGTGCATCTGAGTGTGTGCGGGCTATTACCAAGAAACAAGGTGGGGAGGCCACATCCCAGAGGAAACCTACCCAGTCCATTAGCTCTTTGTACTATGTGTGGGCTACAGAATGACATACAGGAACCACAGCTGGATTTTTTGGGAAGGAATAGGATACAGTCTCTGGCATAGAATAACTATTCAGCAGGTTCTTGATTTCTTCAGAATTCCCTGTCATCTTCCACTTCCAGCTCAACCTACAAGGCCTTTACTGTTGTTTCTCTTCATTTGCAAACTAATAGCATTCAGGAAACTGGGAAACTTTGGAGCGGAATACTCATATGCACATCACACCGGCCTGCGCCTAATTATGCACAGGCAGCAAATGCCTCGCAAATGCTCTGGAATCACATCCTGTTATGAAATAGGGCCTTTAAAGAGATGGAGTCAAGTGGCCAAGTCAGTGGCTGTCAGCAGCCTAGTGCATATGATATATGATGAGTGAGCACAGGTTACCGCGTGCAGTTGCTCAGGAAAACTATTCAATGGCCCCGTCTGTAACGGGGAGGGAGGAAGAGGGTCAGGAAGGAGGAGAAGGCTGGAGAGTGGGACACCAGCACCCAGGGCTACCGCCTACAGTCACTCATCTCGTTACCCTGGTGCAATCCAGAGGTCTCAGAATTCACCTTGTTCCCAGGGTCCCTAACTTGGTAGTCAGCTCTACAGTTGATCTTTCCCTCATTCTACCTGGAGTTGGGCCCCTCAGCCTTGGCACAGGAGGGATGAAGGCCAATGACAGCAGGTCGAAGTAGCAAAGTGGCTACCAAGTCGAGGGCCGCAAGAAGCTACACAGTAGATGGATCGCAAAGGTCCCATCTCTCCCAACTCAGAGTGGGTATTGCTTTTATCCTTGTGCTGCAGGTAATCATGAGAGGCTGATAGAAAATAAATAAATGGCCCAAGTTCATATAACCCATAAAGGTTAAAATATAGATTTGAGATGTCTAGTTCCAAAGCTTGTTATGTTTCTTATGCTCTGCTGATCTACTCAGAAAAGCAAAGCATGAGTATTTTGGGAGGACATGAGTATCTCAGGGAATTTAAAGCATAATATTTGTGTGTGTGTGTGTGTGTGTGTGTGTGTGTGTGTGTGTTACGTACCAGAAGAGAGAAGCAGGAGATGAATCTAGAAATGTAGATAAGGACCAAACTAAGGAGGAGAGTTTTCTTTTTTTTTTTAAAAGATAAACCCAACACAAAAACAGAGTAAAGTCAATCAAAACAAAGCAGTGAATCAGGATAATAGAATATCAACAATGGCTACCATAGTATATCTTGTTATCATCACAATAGTTGTCCATTCAATCAGTCACAGTACAATCAAATAAAACTAAGCAGAATAAAACCAATCAAAACAGAACATTGAATAAAGCAAAATAATAAATCAGAACACAACAAAACAATGAGAATAATATTGGATTTCAAAAACAAGACAGAAGAAATCTCCCATATTTGCATACTGTTATCCTCCCAATAGATGCTCAGACTACCGGCCCCAGGCCTACAAAGTTAATCAAACAATACAAGCATTCAGTTGTTTTTGTACCTCAGTTGCTATCAGCTCAGCCTTTCCCCCAAACAGCTGGTTGCTTGGGGAGCAAGGAGTCTTGATTCTTAGCCCAGGCCCTGGTGAACTCCCAGGAAGGGCATGCTGGCTTCTCTCTTCCTGGACTCTGCGTGGCTTGCATGACTTATGGGAAGGGCACACTGGATTCTTGGTTTTGATGCTGAGGAGGATTTCAGATGAGAGAGCCTGGGTTACCTTCTGAGTGAGACCACGCAGGAGGGAAATGTGGAAGGTTTGTGAAAGGAGGAGTCTTCATTTCAGATGAGACTACTATTTAGCTTTGGGGGATGGACTGGGGTAGAGACAAGGGTCAGCAAGTAACCATGGTGTGTGTCCACTGGGTTCCTTAAGTGCTGCTTGTGTGTGACTATTCATTTTGCCAGGATACACCCTGGTCACCCTGGGTTAGTTGCCAGCCTCCATCTGGATTGTCAGTCTCTTGATGGCAAAGAAGGCTTCACATTGTTTCGAATTCCCCACAAAATGTCGGATAAGGCTGAGCCTGAAAGTCCCACGAATACTTGGTATCAAAATAACGTACTGTACATTGTTCTTTCCTTCTTAGTGAATCCTAAGATATTGCCCTACATATACGTTGCATAAAAATCTTGAGAGAAAATGTCATACATTTTTTTATGAGGAAAAATTGTCCTTTTTGCATCTGCCAATGTGAATTCTTTAATAATCTGCCCTAAAATGATTTAGAAATTTATGTCCTCAAAATAAAAAATAAACTTTTTGGGAAATTCTTGCTTTGCTTTTATCCCCCTCTTGTTTTATTTTCTATTTAGCACTACATGAAGATTTCTAAAAAAATCCCATACAAACTCAGAGATAAAGCACACACCTGTAATTCCAGTTATTAGGAGAATGGAGGAAGGAGGTTGGCAACTTAGCAAAAATCTGTTTCAAAATGAAAGTAAATAAAATTTGAAAGCATCCCTAGCGACACCCGTCAGAGCCTGCAGACTGGCAGGAGAACTCTGGCTGAACCGGACCACTGGTCTCCTAGCCTTGGGTCGCAATTTACATCATCAGCTCCCTGAATCTCAGGCCACTGGATTCAGACTGGAAATTATACCACTGTGTCTCTGAGGTCTCCAGTATGCTCACTGCAGATTTAGATACTCCTCAACTTTCAAAATCTCCTTCCCTCTCTCTCCCTCTCTCCTCTTCTCTCCCTCTTTTCTTCTCTCTTTCTCTTTTTCTTTTACTGGTTCTGTTTCTTGAGAGAATCCTGACCAATGCGAGGTCGTCCTAGATTGGGGTGGCCCAGACTGATTAATGATGTCTTTATAAGAGGAAGCTCAGGACACCGGAACACAGACACAGGCGGAGGCTGTGGAAGCATGCTCATCTTTGGGGCTCAGACTGGGCTGATGAGCCTGCAAGCCAAGGACTGCCAACCACCACCAGCAGTAAAGAAAGTGGCATGGGATGGCTTCTCCCTCAGAGTCTTCCTGAGGCAGCCAATCTTCTCAGCAACTGGCTTTTGTATTTCCACTTACCAGAACTATAGGGGAATAAATTTCTGTTGTTTAAAGACACCCAATCTGTGATCTTTGTTATAGCAGCCTCAGGGAGTTAGCACATTCATCTCAAGCAGGCTTTGAGTAAGGTTGACCCACAAACAATTCTTTTCTGAGATGAGTTCTTAGCAAATAGGTGGGTCAGGTATTCTGTGCTCTCGCTGGAGGGCAGCCCTCTGGTGGTTGGGAGAGAAGGCAGACACAGCTGAGCCCAGTGTGTGTGGGGGGGTGAAGTCACCCTGGCCCCCCTCCCCCACCCAGACCGGCTGGGGGAACAAGCTGTCTGCTAGTATTTTCTGCAACTCACAGCCGTGATTGTGTCTCGAGCGGGTTGTAAAGTGTAAAGGATCTGCTACAGAATGACAAGATCCAAGGTAGTAAGAGAAACCTCTCAAAATTCGTCAAGGATTCACACACACAGCAGTGTAGGTGAGCAGAGCCTGTAAGTGGTGTTTACAATTCAGATTCCTGGGGCCCTTGTAGAGGCTCTGAGCACGCAAGAATCTGCCAGTTCCTGAAGAGAATCAGCTGACGCTGATGGTGGTGGCTGAGGAACGGTGCATCCAGAATCCTAGAGCCAGGTAGACTGAGCTAGAAATACCTGCTTCCGGAACAGATGGGCTGGCATCACTTTTCACAGAGACAACTTCCTATGTTTGCTTTCTTTTTTCACAGACGGACTGGGTGTAATGCAGTGTACAAGATAATAGTGGCTCGAATTTAATTCTGAATACTGTGGGGCTTATGCCGTTTTGGTTTTTAAAGTAAAAAGTCTCCGAGAATAAAAGCATGGATGACACGAACAGAGGATGGAGGCAGACACGGAAGGGCTGGTCTTTTTTTTTTTTTTTTTTAAGCTGTCAGTTAGCAACAACATATGTATGGCTGACAGTTGGAGTAATCTCTGAGTTGGCAACGTCTGATTGTTAGGAAGTTTAAATTTGTGTTTTATCATTGTTAGCGGTGTTTTAGCAAATCGTGTAAGGTACAATATGTGCATTCTGCTGTTTTGGAAGGGAGACATTTAAAGTCAGAAATATTTGACTGTAAACATATTTTGTACAGAACCCTATTTTCCTTCTACAACGAGAAAAACCAGAGCTTACCTAAGCACGGCGAGCAACTCAGTCAATAACCGCTACAGGATTAAGGGGGATATGATTTTCAAAAATAGTTTATGAAAGTTTTAATTGCACACACAATAATAAAATGCTCAGTAATTGCTGCATATTGATTCCTCGTGTTATTTTTTTCTGGAAATGCTAAAACTATTTCAATATACACAGAATCAATAAACATAATTAAAATATGAGCTCATCAAAACAGTAATTAAATATACTTAACAGCTTTTGTGGCTTTTCCCCATATGGTTACTGTGGGAGTGTGAATCTGGTGTGCTAGATAAATGTAACAAAATAAAGTGAAAGCCTCAGAAAAGATTACTGCCGTATCATAATACAATAAAACCCAGCTCTGCCGCAAGTCGTGCTAAATCAAAAAGTTGACAAAAGGAGTGGTGTATGCAATTATTATACATTTTGGGGCTGTTTTCTATTTATATGAGATTAACACTATCATAGTCTGCATTCAGAAGGAACAGGAAAATCCTCCAACATGAAAGGAATTTGGGGAGAGCGCCCGGAATTCTTAATATGACAATTTCCCTTTTAAGATTTCCCTGGCAAAGAATTTGATCCTCAATCCCTAGCCGGCTGCCTTTCAGGGGCTGAGTCATGTGATTTTAGAGCCCTAGACCATGTGGTCCACAGTTACAATTCATGAAGATGCTTTTGCTCTTTTCTAGGTTCACTTCAGTGGCCCTGGCAGTGGAAAGGTACCCAGCTCATGCCCCCTGGAAATGGCACGACCCCAAAGATAAGAACATGAGCACTTTCTGGGGTTGGTTTGCTCCAGAAGTAGACCCTGAGTCAAACATGTGGCACAAAGTGGCTCATGTGGGAGGCTGCCTCAGGAAGCATGACCAGGGGATGGGTAGGTGAGGCAGAGAAAGAAAGGAAGCTGAGAAATGTTTGTTACCAAACAGGCTACCACGGTGGCCACCAGAGCCCAAGCCAAGAGAGAACTCTGAGATAGTTTGGAAATGCTCCTCAGAATTGTCTCACCTAAGGGGAGAGTTGGGTTACTTATCCTCCAAGTCCTATTTGGCTTCCCCTGAGGGCTACTCTCTGAGGCATCAAATCCACAGTCTTCTGGCCTGAACACAGCTAAGAGAAAGCAAGTGTGGAGAGTCTCAGGCACTTGTGGAGGCATCATCGGTGTGTGCAGAGCTGGTGTGAGGCCACAGTTGGAAACCCACAGCTTCCACCGTAGATCTGTGGAGGGCTGCATAATGCCCTCCAGGGCTGCATAATGCCCTCCTTAGCTTAAGGATCTGGAGGTAAGAGATGTTATCTTGCATTATCTAGGCAAAGCCTAAATACATTTATGGGGATCTTTATAGAGATAGGCAGGATTGGAATGAAGTGATCACAAGCTAAAGAATGTTCACAGCCACCGGGAACTGGAAGAGGCCAGCAGTGGACTGTCCCCCAGAGCATCTGACAGGAGGTGGCCCTGATGACACCTGATGTTTCAGCCAATGACACTGATTGTTTTTCAGATTTCCATCCTCTAGAACTGAAAGGGAACACATTCGTACTGTTTTAAGCCACCAAGTTTGTGATGATTTGTTACTGAAGCTACAGGGAACGAACAGAGTTCCAGAAAGACAAGGTCCTTCAGAGAGGATGGAGAGCTAGAGAAGAAGTGTCAGGACCCATGCCGGAAGTGAAACTTCGCCTGCACTGAGGTCAGTTTCAACATTATTCCAGTTTTTTGTTTTCTTCCTTTTCCATAACTCAACTTTATGCAAAATCTCGCAGTTTATTATTATTTTTTCTCTACATCCAATGGCAGCCAAGTCCCTGCTTCGTCTGAACCATCTAAAAGCAGCCACAGCATCCTGTGTTTTTCAGTGTCCTGTCCACGGAAGGTGAGACACGTGAGCAGTCTTTCTCTGGAGGCTTTCTATTGATGTTAGGGACCATGTACTGTTCTCTTGCACCTCTCTCGTAGACTTCCAATCAAGCTATGACAGAAGGGAAGCATTTGACTTTGAGTTCATACATGAGGCTTCTCCAGACTGAATGGAGAAAATACTGTATATTGCATTGCTTCCAGAAAGCGAGTAATTAGATTTGGCTCTTAAAGTTGAAGAAATACCTCATCTATGGAAATTGAAGAAGAAGACTGAGGAGGGAAAATGCCTGGAAAAATAAACGTGAAAACCTCTTGATTATTTTGGACTTGGGACACAGATGGGAGTCCCTCTAGTGCCAAAAAAATTCACTGAACAGCACCAGCTGCAGGGGTAAAGAAAATCTGGAAGAATCACACTTTGCCATTCACAGGGGGAGCTGCAAGAAGGAAGGAGGGACAAATTTTGCAGACCAGTTAGTTTCTCAGTGTATCATGTGGCCAGATGAAAAGCCCAAGACTACATCTGCAGGCACACTGTACTAGTTTTCATATTCATGCAGAGACTAGAAAGCTGTTTCCTCTGAATTTTGAATAATATGGTAGGTCTGGGGGAAAGATCATTTCTATTCTACTAAGGAGTTTGTGTTGCATTACTTTAGAGCTTTATGGGGATTAATTTTAAAAGAGCATTGAGTGTGAAAATATTAGGCCTCATGCAGGGGTACTATTCCAAATATTACACGATTGGCAAGGCCAGAACTGACCAATCAGAACAGAGGCTGCCCTCCAGCCCCTGCTGTGCCAGGTGTTAACTTTCCATGTGCTGGACCATGGAGGGATCTGGGGATTTAGGGGGAGAAGTGCCGGGGTGGTTATGATAATAGGAATCCTTAGGAGGCTCGGGGGAGCAACTATTTACAGCATTGCACACACGATATGTACCCGGCCAAAGTGAGCCCTGACCAAATGATACATAAAAATACCAGGCCGTTTTCTTACCTCTTCTCAATGAGAGTAAGCAAAAACACATGATGGAGACTTTCATTTAATGCACATTATTTACATCTATTATGTATCAGATATCATGCTAACCAAGCACTAGTGTATCAAGATGTGAAGAGAAAGGATTTGAGATGTCCAAGCACTTTTCTTATTTTGAGGCTGCTTCATCACTGCAAGTGATGAAAAATCTAATACTGATCGTTTTAAGTCAAATAGAAAAAAGGAAGCAGATTTTTTGGCTCAAATGACACGAGGCTCAGGGGAAGATGCTGCTGGGTCCAGGGAGCTCTGTGTTTGTGTCTTTCTGTCTTTGGGCTGGTCTCCTGTTTGGCTTTCCTTGAAACAGAACCTTGACAAAGACTTGGGTGCAAATACATTATTCTGGAGGGGGCCCCAGGGTGAGCAGGGACAGGGAATTGGGCAGCAAAGAGGAAAAAAACCAACATACATTGCAGTAAGAGTGGAACCCGCCTCTAGGCAGCTAGGGACGCTCTGAAGAACCATGGAACATTCAGAATTTCTAGAGAATTTTCCAAAATAGAGGGTGAAGGAGGCAATAGGAGCTTTATCGACAAATCTCTCTCTCTTGTTGGCTGAGTTTTCTTTGGAGCCATTAAAGAGCCAGTACCTCTGGGTTCATGCAGGGTGATCTGTGCAACATATTTGACATGCAACCCTACAACAAGCTTAGGAGCGTCCACTCCAGTGCCCTCAGAACCGGTGGTCCAAGAAGATGTGGCACTATGCATGGTAAACACCCATTAAGCTGGGCTTTTCTCAGCTCTGATCCCAGGTGCCACGTGGCAGCACACACTCCTCCACATTCATGGCACACACACATTTGCAGCCATAAACAGGAGCTTTTTGGATGGATGGGCAGGTACAACGAGCAAGTTTCCTGCTTACTGGCGTTCACCAAGTTCCTTAGAGTAGAATCTAAATTCTAAGCCCCAGTGTAATAATTTCAGAATATTGCCCGGATATTAAATTTAGACCAAAGTGTTAAATTTAGACCAAATGTGGGCCAAATTCTACAGTCCTTTACCACTGCCCAATAGGTACCTTGAGAACCCCTGCAGTGAATTCCCTCAAACTGTGAATATAGCAAGTTTTGGTTCTAAAGAATCATGATCAAGTTTCTGTCTGTGATTAGGTAGCTGTAGACAGTCTTACTCCGTAATCCAAACTTGACCTCTTAGTAGCTGTGTTTGAAAATTACTTGCTGTTCTGCATTTGTGTTCCCATTGCACTGTATTGTAAGGTTTAAATGTCAAGCTGTGTTGGAACATTTGCTCTAGATTGGAAAAGAGTGAAGTGAAAATTTCTGGGTTTGCCTCTCATGGAAGCTTCATTTGTTAGTTGGGGTTGCCTGCCTGGCTCCAAGACATAAAGTGACTTTTCCAGTCTGATTTGATTTGAATGTCAACTTTACTCATAGTGAAGTTCCCTGTGGGGTCAGTGGCCTCCAATTGTTGTAACCTTTAGGTCCCTGGACCATGACTCCCTGAGGCCACTTTCCCCTGGGGTTCTTGATGAGGTCACCCTAGGTAGATGGTGTGAATTATTCTGGTCACATATTTTCCTTACAGTAAAGTTTTCATGGGGAGAGGGGAAGGGGAAAGAGGTGGTGTTGGTCAGAGCCCAGGGAGGAGCATTGCATTTGGCTGAAATGATCTTGGCACATGTCTCAGCTCCGTGCTGCATTTGTTCTCTGTTGACAAAGCCTGCTGATATTCTTAAGATTTTTAAGGTCAAAATGGTTGCTTTTTGCCTCTTACCTTTGTGGGCCTGATTGAGACTGAAAAATAGATTTTCCAGATGGACTGCAGGCTACAGAGCCTTGTGGTGGTGGAAGGGACATTTAAGTCGGGTTTTACCTGCTGCCAAGAGCCAGTAATGAAGCCCAGTTTTCCCTGTCCTGGGGGAGAAGGTGGTAGGACTGAAGGCTTGTGGCGCGTACTCTGCATTAGGGCATTGCCGAGCACCATATGTGGAGCAGGGCTCCTCTTTCATTCCAAAGCCTTTCACGGTGGAGGGTACTTCCTCTAAAAACTCTTGAATTAATCTCTTGGTACCAATACCTTTTCAAATTTGTTTCTGGACTTTTATTAACTTTTACTTCAAACACAATAGTCGAAAGGCTATGAAAAGCCACAGAGAAACTTGAGTGAATGCCTAGTGTATCTTGGAGCGGCTGTAATTTACATCCTGCGAGAAATGGCCTGCTGAAAGTGCATATTCACTTCCATTTCTACCTTGGCTTTGGGGCTGATCTAATTCTTTATCACCATTTAGCTTATGAAACACCTATTGGTGCAGCCTGGGTTGACCTTCTGCATTTTTGCTGACAGTTGAGAGATAGGCAGGCATAAATTAGGATACAGACGTTTCCTTTCTGAAAATCAATGGCTTTTAACCCTTCTGGGAGTTAAGTAAGCAACCAAAACATACAGACTTTCTTTAAATATTTTGCTTCAGTCCTAGTGTGATGTTTATTGGTGTTTCAAGGAGTAATTCTTATGCAGTCTAACACTGGTAGCTACTTTCGCTTGCTATGGCGGTAAACAGCATTAAGAACGTGGGCAGCCACTGTCTTAGCTAGAGAGTGGACGGGCCTAAGAATGATATCAAAGAACAGACTGCTGACTATTTCATGTCATTTATTTATTTTAGTGGCTAACATTCACATGTAGAAGTGAGACCACCTGCTTCTGAGCACTAATGGCTCTACTTAGTAGGATGTGACTTTCAGCATGTTACGTCACCTCTTTGTAACCCCCTCCTAACCTGTGGCTAAGCATTGGTGACAAACCTGTGGCACATGTGCCACAGCAGACTGTTATCAATGAAAACTCTAAAGGACTCACTATCACTGGAGTGAGGATACTAATTTAGGGGTAGCATTCAATAGTGGAGTGATTGCCCATCATGTCCAAACTCCTGGTTTCCATCCTAACACCACACACACACACACACACATACACAATGAAATGAACAAAAAATGAATGAATACATAGTACCAGGCTATCAAGTTGTGATAATGATAGTGTAAATCAAAGGGTGACAACAGTGTCCATCTAGGACTTACCTAGTAAATCTTAGAAACATTTTAGCTATTCTTATTACTTTCAAATTAATTTAACAGTATTGTTACGTTGTGCCACATACTGATTGAGGCTCCAGGGATACTATGGTAATCAAGACACTAACTTATTAATTAAATATATTTCAAGCCTCTGACCTAGGCCCTGGGCTTTAGGGGTGCAGTAGTAAGCCAAAGAGAGTCTTCATTGCTCCTGGCAATCCAGGGGGGTAGACAAAAATAAACAAATCAAGCAAAAAGGAAATAAATAAAGTGACAAAGCAAAGAAGAATAACAAGATAGGGCAACAGAACAGTAAGTGAAGTTGTGTGAATTGCCGTCTTGTCAGGTATGGTGGCTTTTGGTGTGGGTGCAGTTTCCCCCCACCAGGTTCCTGCTGTGGAAGCTGGGTTCCCCAGAGGCGGTATTGGGCAGCACTGTGGAGCCTGGAAGAGGCGGAGCCTATTTGGTCACGTGCTCAGTGCCTTGGAAGTGAGTGCTACTCTCTTGGATGAGGCCTTGTGAGTGTGAGTTGTTGTAAAATCCTGTGTCTCTGGCCTCCTCCACTGGGATGCGATCACTTGTTCCCACGCACACTGTGCCATGGCCATCCACCATGTGTGACACAGCACATAGGAGCTTCCTCAGAGTTGGGCCAGTGCCAGAGCTGTGCCTTTGACCCAGCTAAACTGTGAGCTACATAAGCCTCTTTTCTTCATAAATAGCCTGCCTCCGGCATTTGCTATGGAGACAAAAAGCTGACTAATCCAGTGAAGTGTGAGCGGAAGGAAGTGGGGGCCCTTGTCTGGGTCTGGAGAAGTTTGGGTGCAGAGATCAGAACAAAGCGCTGAAGAGAAGCAGACCAGGTGCTGGTGCTCAGTGACAAAGGGATGGTGGCGGTGGCAGGAGACATTGCAGGGAGCTGGCTGAATGGACCTTTTGGAGATCAGGAGGGCACAGAGATTGGCTCTGAAAGAGGAGGGAATCATGGGGAGGGGGAGGAGCTGTGAGCAGAGGTACACACATGCTCTCATTGTACACTTCTGAAGGACATCTTGAAGGTAGTGAGAGGAACAGAGAAAGAGAGAGGGAGGGAAAAAGACAGAGGGGGAAGGGAGAGAGAGAAGGGGGAAGAAGTAGAACAGTGAGGTGAGTGCTGTCTTATGGAGAGATGGTATCAGCTTGGACTTGGATGAAGGCTGACTTGTGCAAAAAGTCTAACGACTGCATACACTTAGAAGTGGATCTGAAGAATTCGCTGACATTGAATGTGGAGCTCAAATCCTGTTTAGATGTGTTGGAGTCTAAAAGAGAACTCCTTCCCTGCAAAACCCCCACATACACAAGATAATTCAGATAGCACATAGTGCCAAGTTCCAAGCAGATAACAAGTTGGAGGGTTAGTTTTCTTAGAAGGAAAACATATGGGTTGAGCAAACAAGTATTTTAATAATCACTTATTCACACCATTGTCAAGGGAGGGATTCCTACTTTGGGGTTAGGAGGCCAGTCACACAGTGACACTGGACAGATGATATAGAAAGCGATTGATTAGTCCTATCTAGTCAGCCTGGGAGAAGAGAACAATGCCTGCCGTGTACTTAAGGCCTGCACTTGAGAACAGAGTGAACAGCCAGGGTCTGTGGGAGGTAGGCTTTGTAGGTATCAAGAGAGTGGGGTGCATCCCGGTCCCTGCTAGAGGATGACATGGGTTGGTTTGAGTAATTCTGTGGGCTGGCAGAGAACTGAAACTTACTACTGAAGCTAAGTAAGAACTACCTGGTCTTTTCGATAAGGAGAGTTGTTTGGATGTGACAGTGTAGCCATTGGAACAAGGCAAGGACAAAAACTTGGGACTGGGCCATCTGTTACCCTCTCAGGTTCACCAGATGTGAAAACAGCACAAAATATGGGGCCTTAACATTAGGCCTCATACCACATTAGGCAAGGCAAGAAATGACATTGAGGTGGACCAGAGGGACAATAATAGTTATGGAAAGAGGTGGACATTTCAGAGGTGGAACTGATAGAACGTGCTGATGAATTGGATGTGATCGAGGGTGAGGAAAAGAGAAATCAAGGATGTCATCTAGATTTGTCTCTTGAGCAATTTGTGAACTGTGATATTTACCCACTGGCCAAGACAAGGCATGAGGAGAAGACTGCAACTGGAATTAATAAGTTTATTTTGTGTACATTTCTACAAAGATGTTTTCATTCTATTCAAATAGTAGTATCAAGTAGAATGATGGATGGATGGATCTAGAGCTTAGAAAGGAAGAGGGATAGAAAAAATAAATGTAGGAGTCATCAGCATTTAGGGTGTTTTTAAATTCAGTGGACTAGATGAGGCTCATGTAGGGTGTCAAATGGAACCCCGAGATCCTTTAATAGTCAGAAGGTTAGCAGAAGATAAGCCAGGGAAAGAGACAAAGCAGGTTCACTAAGCTGGGAGAAAAATCTAGAAAATTTGATGCCATGGAGTTACGAAGAGCATATTTGCAGAAGGAAAGAGTAGCACCCATGTCAGCCACTAGCTCCTGAGAAGTCAGGAGGGATGAAAACAAAAGAACGTGGATTGGTAAGGCCATTGTTGCCTTTGATATGAAGTAGAATGCCGGGGGGTTGGAGCAGAGAGCAGAGAGTAAATTTGGTCAGCTCCTTGGAGAAGCTTAGCCATAAAGAGAGGAAATCGTGTGCAACCTAATACTTAGCAAGATTTTAAAATCAGTACAAGCTGAAAAGAATGGTAAAGAGATGAAACTCATGACACCAAGGGGACCAGAACTGCACATCTAGAAACAACCACAGGGAACTGATACGGGGTTTAATAAAAGGCTCCATCACTTCCTCTGCAAATCTTCAAGTTGAGACTGTAAGTCAGAAATGTGAGCAGCATTTGTGAAACTGAGAACTCCCTGCAATATGGATAGTCCTGAAGACACTGGGGATTCTGTGGCTTAGGCTCCAAATAGACAGAGCTGGATTAAGTACATAGGGTATATCACATAATACACACTATATTTGAATAACTGATTATTTTAAAACTCAGAAAAATAAAATGTCATAGGTATAATGGGAGTCAGCTGTCCTACATAGATATTGTAAAAGATCATTTTTATTGTATTTCTTATTAGTATGCTTGTGATAAATAATGAATACATCCATTGCAGGGAGTTGGTAGATATAGATATCTATATATGTACATTTTAATTCCTTTTACTTCTCCTTCCCTTCTCCACATCTCTCCCTCCATTCCCTAGATCTTTCTGTCTCCAAAAGGTTCGCTTTTCTATTTTTTACCATCTTTTCTTTACTCTTTAGTTTGCTCTTCAAATTAATTATACTTTGGGGTTCTCATATGAGGGAAACCATGAAAAATTTAACCTTCTGTGTCTGACTTATTCCACCTTTAAAAGTACCTTCTTTGTGTACTTTCACACTCTTCTTTAATCACTAATCTTACATCACTACTGAAGGTTGATTGTGGGTCATTAGAGAAATACAGTTACTGTCTTAGAACACAGGTTTAGAACATAGGTGTAGGCTGGAGTTCTGGATCTACCAATTAGTAGCCTAAGGTCTTGGGCACTTTTTAAGGCCTATTTCCTCACCTGTACAATAAATGTAGTGTTATCAGTTTACAATGTGGGATCAACTAGCAAAGTCCCAAAGGACCTGTTTATCACTCATTTGCACCATATGTTCAAAGAACAATGTGGGGCTGGGAGAGGAGAAATCATAGCAACCTAGTCCAAAGTGAAGAGAGAAGCAGAGCTAGAGGAAAGCTGGTGCTAGCTTCCTGCTACACTTGAGGTATTTGAGCCTGACATCTTTGTGCATATGCAACGCTCATGACCTCTCCCACTTCATCAACCTTTTGGATTAGGGAAGGCGCTCTGGTTCCTCAGTAGAGACTCTCGGTTGCTGCGCGAAGCACATTGAATGTTTGCACCCAGATTTCCATTTCTACCAGTTGTAATGACCAGGAGTCAGCCATGTGTTCCCAAATTTATTCACGCTAGTTTGTTACCAACTGATTATGCTGCTATTATGTGCCTATTATTTATATACTCCTGGGGAAACTGATGAAAGATTTAATAACGAAAATTGCTCAATAAATTGCTATCAAAGTGTGTGTGAAACACATTGAAGACTGGGAGAAGAGTCAAAATGTAGAAAAATTGCTTTATAAGTGTCTTAAAGGGCTCTTTATGCCTTAAAGGAGCCCAACCTGGACCTGCTGGATGATGCATTGTGGGTGGCTTTGAAGGAAAGATCGCTTGGAACTCGGCTCTGCAAACCCCGGGACAAAGAAAGGGCTTTGGCTCAACATCAAAAGAGTGGCAAGTGAATGAACATCCATATGTTTTAAGTTAAAATTAAATCTTTAAGGTATGTATGTATCACATTTTATGATTCACTGCTTTAATTAACTTTTCCAGTGGACTCGCCAACTGCCAGTCCCAACTTCACTGGCTAGCTGTAAAAGTGTGGTGCGTATTTCTCAGGCATTATAAATGTACACTCATTGTTAAATCAGTGTAAAAATTACGAGTGCACAAAGAGGAAGATAAAAATTATTAATCTGGAAACAAATACAAGCAGTAATTGAATGCAACCTGTTCCCTGTCATTTGTTTTCATAAATATGCTCTTAAAAATAAAATTCTGACTATTTTTGTTGTCTACATTTTGCATGCTATATCATAAACCTTTCTATATTGATATCAACTTACATTATTTTGTTGGTTTCCATCGAAAACTTTTAAATAAATAACTTTTTATTAACTTTAATCAATACCAAAAGATAAAGCACCCAAGTCATCCTGAATCCAACTACCTGGAAGTAGCCAATGTTAAATTTTGATATATACAACCCTACACATTATTCTTCACAAAGATGTAACTAAAAGAATAAATGGATATAATGTCAAATGTTTTTTAGGAAAATTTTAATATTGCAATTATTTTAGAATTAACTGAAAAGTTGCAAAAGCGGTACATAATGTTCCCATCTAATTCTCACCCAGACTTGCTAATATTAACATCTATGTTACCATGGCACTTTTGTCACAGCTAAAAACTCAATATTGATGCATTACTATTAACTTAACTCTAGATTCGGCTTGAATTTTACTACTTTTTCTTCTGATGTCCTTTTTTGTGTTCCTTGATCCAATCCAGGATCTTACATTGCACTTAAGCATACAATTGTAAAACAGATAAATTGTATTTGCTTTTCACGGAAAAAGAAATTGAGTAAATTTAGTTTCTAAAACACAAATAAATGTTTCTTTATCATAAGAAAGATCATTTTGTAAGTCACCAATATAAATTTTAAAATAAATATCACAGAACACTTTAAATGTTCATTACATTTTTAAGTTACATATTTTTTGAATATGCATTTTTGATGACGATAAAGTCGATTCTTTTATATTTCTTCATCTTCCTTTTAGTCCTTCTATTTTTATTGGAGTTTTGTTTTACAGACTCTGCAGATTTTTAATGTATATATTCTATTCTGCAATCAAATATTTATTTTTTATTTTAGCCTGTATTTATTTGGAGTAATAATTTTCACAGTCTTTGAAACCACAACTTTTTCTAGTCCTAAAATCTGTATTTGCTTTATCTCTTGACTGGCTGGCTCACTCTGTTGTAAATTCTTTTCAAAAGTGTTTCATGGATGCTACGTTTCACTCTTCACATGTTTGCGAATGCCTGTCTTTGATTTTCATAGTACAAAATAAATCATATCAATATACTTTTAGCAATTTTTTTCAACTAGAGTTTTGCTAAAGTGGCTCCATCATCTTCTGACCCTGGAAAATGCAGCATGTTGGAGCTCAGCCTGATGATCCCCCTGTGCTGGTGGCTGGGTTTTGCTCCCTGGTAGTATGAAGAATTCTTAATTCTTAACATGTGTCCACTAGGACACAGCGCCATGGATGCTCAGCTATCAGATTTTTTGTTTTGGAACACAATGTGCCCATTTAATCTGCAGATCTAACCCTTTTGTTTTCAAGATTTTGTTCTTTACTATTATTTCTTGGAAGAGCTCTTTCTGTTCTTTTGCAGTATTACACACTCAGGTACCACTTATCCTTGTGTTGGACACCTTCATCCTCTCTGTTCCTTCTCATTGCTTTGCTCTATTTTTTCTCTGCATTCACAATAATTATCTCAAGATTTTTTCCATTCTAGCAACTTAAATTTTATTTATGTAAATCTGTCTTCTTGTTAATTCGAGTTTATTTTAATAGTTACTTTAATTTTTAGGGTTTTAGTTATTGCTCAAAACTTTTTACTTCTTGTTATGTGATTTTATTTTTCTCACTTTGTTGCTTTGTTTTCCTGACTTTTTGCTTTTACTAAGTTCCTCTATAGCATGAAGTGCTTAATCATTCAAAAAATTTCTTCTGATAACTTTAAGCTGTTGTCTCCTAGACTGGATTTCTTATCTATGTTTTGTTTCAGTCTTCTCTCTTTTTCCCCACTTCTTTTTTCCTAAAAACTACTTACATGGTTGAACAGATTTTTTTATTTGTCACAATATGTTGTGGACAATTGTTTCTTTATCAGCTTCTCATTATATATGAGGCCTCTCTGTGTGCATCACTAAAATATGAGGACAAAGTGCTAACTATTAACTATTCTGTTTTAGTCCATTTTGTGCTACTCTAACAGTTCATTCTGAGAATGAGTGATTTAAAGAAAAGAAATTTATTTCTTGCACTTCTGCAAGCTGCAAGTTCCATGTTGAGGGACCTAACATCCATTATCTTGATAACAATATAATGTTTGGCCAAAAGGTAGAAGGGTAAGAAGAGGAGGAAACAAGAGAACTCATCTTTTTATCAGAAGTCTACTTCCTGAGTAATCGCATTAATCTCTTTATGATAGGCAGGACCCTTCTGTCCTAACTGCTTTCTAAATGCCCCCAACTTTCAATGCTGTTGCACTTGGGGTTTAAGTTTCCAACGCATGAACTTTGGAGGACACATTCAACAGTGCAAGAGAATGTGGAAGATGCAGGAAATTCTTAGCAGGAGGATCTTGGCAGTGCTCTTTCCTCTGTAGTCCAGTGAAGTGTACTCTTTCTCCTAATTGATAAAGTGAGAATAATGAGGACTGATGGCCTCTCCTTCCTCTGATGATACCCATGTGATAGGAAGGGAATTAAATTTGTAGAGTTTCCCTGGAAGCTTCTTCCTCTTACCTACTCGGTCCCTCCAGTATTGTTCCAAAGCAATGAGACAACCCAGAATTTCATTATCTCATTCTCTCTCTTCAGTGCTGGTGGGGAACATAGTTGGTTTTGGTACAGGAGAATCATTTGTTTTCTTTCCTTGGCTGCTGCCCTTTGTATTTTGTGACATGAATCCATGACCCTCCCTTAGTTGTTGCTGAAGAATTTTTAGACTTTCTTAAAAATTAACTGGGTACATTTCATAGGCATTGGGGTTGGGTATTGGCTAGCAATTCAACTTTATTATTTTACTATTATGCAGCCTGTCAATGATTTGTAATGGTTCTTCATTCTGTGAATGGCCAACACTTACTTACCCGTCTCCCATTTGTTGGTAATTTAAGTCTTTCCTGAATATTTTGCTATAATAAATAATAATATCAGCAATATCCTTGATAATAAATTTTTCTTCATGTATTAAATTACTTCCTTATGGTGAATCTCTAAAAAGAGAATTACTGGGTCAAAAGACATGGATTTTGTTCCAGATTCTTGATACTAATGGCCAGTTGCTTTCCATATTTGTCAGACTTTAAGGTGTTTTTTAAATAACATGTGAAAATTCTCAAAATGTATTAATTATAATGGAGTTAAAAATAATTGGAAATAAATCAGTCCAGGAAATAGAGGTAATTGTTCATCTGAAACTATACGCTAACAAAGATGAGAACATTTTGCAGCCAAAAGGGTGTAAAAGTTACAATCAGTGTAGCCTGAAGAGACCAAGTCTGAAAACTGAGAATAACATGGATCAGTCAGGGAGTGGGATTCAGGACCAGAGTCCTCAAGGAGGGAATGTAAAGTGTCAAAATTCACTTTAAGTTTACAACATGTTAATTGGCTCTATAAAAAGTGCTTAGAGATAGCACTGTTCTTTTTTTAAATTCCCACTATCTGCTATGCTTTCAGCATCTGCTCCAACAACAAAATCATTTATTTTTATTCAATATTTTTCTTCCTTAAAGAAATATCAACAACATATTATCATGTTTCTTAAATACATCTGAACTCATCTTATTAGGGAAAAGTGAAGAAGGATGTGTCATCTTATTAGAAATGACATGATGTATATACAGCCATATGTTTTCAAAGGGTTTTCTGTCAGTGTTAATCAAAACTCTTCTAAATTTATGAACTTACAGAGCAGCATGTCAACCATATGGGAAATATCTCCCCTTCAATATTGAGAATTTGAATTAATAATAAACATTACTTAGTGAACCTAAATGAGAAAAACATATCAATGTTCAATCTAAGAAAAGTAGAAACTTATAAAAAATTCCCCTGGGTGTTAATTTTTCTTAGCATACTGCCTAATACATCTATCATGTTGCTCTGTCTTTGTTTTGATATTCTGACTGCTATTTGCTGGACAATCTACATCATGATTACTGTTAAAGTATAAAACAATAAGTATCTCATAGAAAACAGTTGAAAATGTGAACTGAAAGAGAAGCAGGGAGAATTTTCTTACTGTTTAGTGCCTAAAATCTACCTAGTAAGACCTTTCCTAAACCTCATCCATGGATTTCCTTCAGAAAATTACTAATATTATCCATGCCAAGCAGTCATCACTAGTCCTATTTTAGGATATAATATTACTTTAGAACTACATTATGAAACATTTCTACCAATGGTTGGATGGGGGAGTCTGTCAGAATCTCGTCAGGTAAGTGAGTTCTTAGCTGAAAAAAAGTACCTTTGATTTTGCACATGGATCTTAAGTAGAACTTTCACAATACTTACAGGAGGTGGGAGGTCATAATTGGGAACAGGCTGAATGGGAGTCAGAACCGTACAGCTGCTGACCACAAACCCTATACAATGGGCAGGAGCTAGGGTCAAGCAGGAAGGCAGGAAAGGCTAATCTATCCTTAAAATGTTTTCTCCATCACTCAAAGAATAATTTGCCTGAGGATGAGGACAGTGATGATGATGATGATGATGACGACAATGACCCTGGTGGTGGTGGTGTCATCTCATGGAGCCATTCCAATATTAAGAAAGTATACAAAAATGATTCTTTTTTGATTATTTTATTTTTGACTTCAAAAAAGATGTGGCCAACACAGTACAAGTCATCCTTAGTGAGCTACCTCCTCACTAGTACTCCCTTTGAGTGTGGGTAGGACCTATAATTTGCACCTAGTCCATCAAATACAGTAAAGGTGAAGGGAATTTCTAGATGTGAATCAATTCATTGTAGTTAGTGAAAAGTGAGGTGATCCTGGGTGATAACTTTACAGAGAGATTCCACTCCTGCCCTGCAAGGAGCCAGCTGCCATGCTATAAAGGGACCTGTGATACTGTGATACAAGAAATACATATTCAGTTTTTGTTCCACTTCCCAGGACAGAGCTAGCAAACCCCCTGGAATTTCTTGAGTGAGAAAGAAGCGAGTTCTTCAGTGAGAACAGAAGATGCGTGACAGGCGCATCTTCTGTTGCATTTGACCTTGGTCCCTGCTTCTGGATGGTCCAGAGTGGTGGGAGCATCTTTTGTTAGTCATGAGCAGCCCCTTTTGATCACATCTGAGTTTGTGTCTCATGAGATGACTCGGGGGTAGGATCCCTGGTTACTCAGTATGAGGCCGGTCACCAGAAGATCAACTAATTGGGGGGTTTGAAACTTTAAGCTCCAGCTAAGGACCTCTGGGAAGGGAGTAGGGTGCTGGAGATAAAGCTTTATTGATCTTTTAACACGATTAGATGGGTTTCTGAGACAATGAGTGCATCCATGTGCTGGGAGATCAGGGCCCCCTAACTTCATGGGGCAGAATCTACCTCTTCCTGTAACCACTCATCTGTGTCCTTTACAATTAAACTGTAAACTGTAAATAAAAGGTTTCCTTGAGTTCTGTCAGCCATCCTGGCAAGTTAGTGAGCCTGAGAAAGGAGTGATAGAAGAATAGTAAATTTATAACCTGTCAGTCAGTCAGTGAATTTAAAGCCTGGCCCATGACTTGTAATTGCCATCTGTAATGGGACCATCTCGTGGGACTATGCTTTTTTTCTGTGTGGAACGCAATGCTAACTTCAAGTAGTTAGTGTCAGAATTGGAGAGAATTATTGGACACCCAGTTAGTGTGAGGAGAGTTGAAGAACTGCTCAGTATGAGGGAAGAGCACACATTTGGTGTCAGAAGTATGCCTAGGAAAGAATTCCTAGGACTGTCTGGTAGGGCGCAGCAGGTGGTTTCTGAGCTGAGAGCAGCCCCCAGGTGACAGCTAGCAACATGTGAACAGCTCAGTCCTACAGTTACAAGGATTGAATTTTGCCAACAACCACATGAGCTTGGAGGAGAGCCCTGAGCTCCACACAGGAAACAACCTGGCAACACCTCACTAACATTATTTTGAGACCTCAACCCAAGCCACATTTAAACTGCACTGTATTCCTGTTCCACGGAAAAAGGGAGATGGTGAATGTATGTTGTTCTTCAGTGCCAGATTTGTGGAAATTAGTTTTGCACAAAAGGATACCTAATACAAAAGACAGCCAAGGGAATACAGAGGTACAGGTTTGGTTCAGGCATTTTGATAATAAATATGGACTTACTTACTAGAGACAAAAGAAAGGTATAATTCTTTCTTTGACTTTATATATAAATGTGGAAAGTTTCTAGGAGCAAGATTATCACCAGTTATTTTCCAAGTCTACAGATGACCAAAGAGGAGTTTTTATGAAAAAATCTTTTCAGAAATACTTATCTCCAAAATATGCCCTAAATAATTGAATGGCACTCTGGCTTTAAGATATTTCAGAATTTCCAAGAAGATTCCAACACATAGAGTAGGGGCAACAGATACTTTACCTGGCAAGAAAGATGAACTCTGCAGGCTATTATGAGTAGTATTAGAACCTGTTCTCTGCATGCCAGGATCTTAAAAATGGGCTTTAGAAATACAACGTGCATGGAATGAGAATGCCAGACTTGCCACAATAGACTTGGGGTATTAACCAATAGGGAGATAGGTACGTGGGGAAAAGAAGATAGCTTAGTGAAGTTCTGATGAGACACCCTAGGGCTGGTGACTAAACTGGAAGGATTGAACTTGAAAGTGTTACTCAGTCCTCTCTTGAAAAACTACTGATTCAGTTCAAAATACTCCCCTCAAATCTACCTGACTTCCATCTGTACGATCTAAGCAGTCTCTTCTTTTTCCCCTCATATTCAGTCTAGCATGTTTTACTATTGGTGTTGTTTCTTCTTTACATCCTTTCTGTCCACTATAAAAATTGACTTTAAATTGACAGCTAGAAATCTTTTTAGCTAAGGTAGAACCTAAAGATGAAAAAATCAGAAACCATAAAAGATGGTAGCTCAGTGTCTGGATATACATTTAGGAGTCTTCTGTGGGTCCACAGAAGTTTAAAAAGAAGATCTTAAATTAACTGGGTAGTGTGACTTTGGAATGAGCCCTTTGGAATGGTCTGCGAATCTATCCACAAAGAACAAGGAGCTGTCCACCCTGAAGGCTGTGCAGATGCTGCAGGATCAAATAGTCCTAACGTTTAGGAACAACACAGGATCATTTAGAGCTAATGTTCTAAAATCATTTTTGTTTGGCCGGGATAGTTGGGTACTTTTTTTAATGACATTTCCTCTGTGTCATTCTCAAAGCCTGGCAGATGGGACCTTGATCATCCAGACCTTTGCCTGGGGGACAGACAAAAAACATATTTGGCTTCTGAAAGCTTCAGGCAGGAAATTGTGCATATTACTTCTGGTTGCTTTTTATTAGCCAAAGCAAGTCACATGACCCCACATAACTCTGAAGAGTCAGGAAAGTGTAACCCTGTCTTGCACCAGTGAAAAACAGAATCAGATATTTTTGGCAAACAAAACAACTACTGTGAAGACCAAGTCCAGAGTCTCTCAGAGCCCCTAAACTATGCAGGGCTGCAGAAATTCCACAAGGGGTCCTTGAATCTATAGTAGAACACACCCCCTCCCAATTACTAGATATTAGGTAAATGTCATTTGTTTGAAATGTAATTTTTGAATTTCAAATTATTAGGAAACTCGTACTGGCTTATAGTCTTGATATACTTCTTTTCAAATAATACATATTAAATTACAACTGTTGGGCTAAATGTTAGCTCAGTAGAAGAGCCCTTGCCCAGCACAATTGATTGAGATCCTGGGTCAATCCCCAGCGCGTGCGCACACGCACACACACACACACACACGCTTATGCATGCATGCACATATACTATAAATATTATTGTGCTGGAGAAGGGTTTTGAGATTTAATGAAGAGTCCCATGTTTGAAAATGTAGAGAGCCAATGAATTAATTTCTCTGACTCAGAGCAGTGATCACCCAGGTATCTTTCTTGGTAGTTTTCCTTATAAACCAAGTTCAGGTTGTATTGTTAATGCTGAGACAAACAGCTCATGAGTACTGAAGGATTGGTTGGAATTTACACTTGACCTATGGACCATATACATATCTCTGCTGCTAGAATATAAATTGCACATGATGGTTTCACTGATTTTTCTCACCCTTCCAGAGTCTACCCAAATACAGAGCTGCCCGTGACACCTCAATACAATGAAGGCACTAAAATACCTTGTTATGAGGAAATACATAATTTCTTTCTGTGTCCTTTCTCTGAAATCAGTTATGACCAAATATCTAATATATCTAAATTTCTCTAGCCAACTCAGGAAAAATCAATTTGAATGAAGAGGCTATTACTTTCTAAATATCCGCCTATAATTTATGGTCTTTGCTTGGGAGGAGGAGAAGGGAGGACCTTTGTTCTCAAATCTTTTGAGAAATATTCTATCTTGCTATTTTCTTTCTGCTTTTGAATTCATTCTGCATCCAGTTGCTTTCAGGAGGCAGGTTGAAAAGCTGTTGAATACAGCCAGCATGTTTAGAGGGGACACTCCCCCTGCACCTGTTCTTTTCTTCTAGGGAAGAGTGGCCACAAAGGAGCCAAGTACCAGGAGGAGAATTCAGTTCTTTCCCCTACTTACCATTTCCTCACTCTCTGGAATTTTCTTACACTATTGGTTATGCCATACGATATCCTGTCGAATCCTTTACCTACGGGAATTTTCCCTAAGCTTGGGACGCACCATTCACCTGCAAACTGCCTGATACTCAAACGCAGTCAGTTTCTCTCTTTTGGGTAGCTATTCACGGTTTTGAAAAGCTCTGCCGAGGGTAGAGAAATGGAGAACAGTCCCATGAAATTGGCATCTTTGAATAATTTCTGCATCAGACGAAAGCAAAGAATTTTCCAAATACAACTGGACATGCCACAAAGAGAAAAATAAAGTGGAAAACAACTTAAGCCTCCAGGGCAGGTGTGTCGGCAAAAATTTCCATAGAACTTTCACATGGCTCCTGGTTCTGAAAGAAAAAATGTTTGTACCAAGAGCTCGAACTGAAGAGAGTTGTCGTAAAGAATGTTCTAACTCCTTTTTAAAGTCAGGTTTTTACTGATGCTCTACAAATTGTAAAATTATTTGGGAATTACTAAAATAATACATAAAAAGGCATGCTTTCTCCAAATAATCACATTGTATAGAGATAACCATGTACATTTTGCTATAATTTTCTTAACATTTTTTCTATGCATAAAAGGCATATAGTTGTAGTTAAATTGTATTATGCTGAATGTTATGTTTAAGGTATAAGATTTAAAATCATAAATTGATTTAGTTGACTATTCACATCTTATTTAGTGATGTTTAATGTAGGTTATCAGACAAGGACCAGAGCAGTATGTTAAAAATATGCAATAGAGAAATCAGCCTATCTGTTTCTAACTATAGCCTAGTAAATTTCATTTTCCATATATTAATTTTTAACACTTGAAATTATATGATTGCTATGCATTTATTATGCATTACAACTAAAATTTTTGAAAGTTTTTTCAAAATAAGAAGGCTTTAAAATTATATTTTGTGTCCATTAAGCAAAGAAGGCTTATTGGAGAAAAAAAAGAACTAGGAGGTTATATTAAATGATGTTATTTTTGCCAACAATATTTATGACGTTAGCATTTTTTATTTAAATTATGTCTTATTTGAGACTAATATTTCATCCTAATTTTATTTGTTTGGTATATCGTTTTGCTTCTATGTATACTTTTAAACATTAGGGGTTTGTGGATAGTGGTTTAAAAATAATCAGATATTTTATCTTTCATAAATGTATTAAACACATTTACTTACTGATATAGGGTTCACAGTGTGATACCCACTCATCTCATTTATGATGTTTTTCTGTGAAACTTCTTTTTGCTCTGATTTTTGCTACCTGAACTTTCTTTGAGCTGACTTTTTTCCCTCAGAATAGCTTCTTAAACTTAGTTCTCAGACCCCTGTATCAGGGCTTCTGTAGATTCCTTGAGATAGTGCAAAATTGTGTGTGTGTGTGTGTGTGTGTGTGTGTCCTGGCTAGCTTTGATTTACCTAACAGATCCACAGCTCTCATTAACAATCTCTTCTCCTCAAACCTCTCAGACATTCCCAACCGCCTCACTTCCCCCTGCTGAGAGGAAAAAGCCAAGCAGAGAAGAGTTTCTTCACCTCTCCGCAGCCCACATACCTGTCTTCATGATCACTGGCCCGAAGTTGTGGAAGAGGAACCGGCTGTCTGTGGAGGTCCTGGGTTGGCACCAAACTCCTGTCGGAGCTGGAAGGCAGAAGGTGTTGGGAAGGGAGTCCAGCTGTGAAGGGGTGCTGAGGAAGGAACCTGAATTTTGTCAGGAGTTGAGAATGTCTGGGAAGGGGGTGATGCCAGCCTGAAGCGGTCCAAGATCACCAGGGTGAGGTGCTGGAGGGGAAGAGAAACTTCAGGGTCCTGGATCTCATGGCAGAGGAATAAACAGGTACACAGGAGGAAGGGAAATCTATCCTGAGGCTCCAGGAAGATGGTGGTGGTCAGACTGAGATGCTGGTGTGCATGGAGGGGCATCACCACGCCCCAAGTGTTGCGCCCTGGGCAGGGGTGGCCTCCAAAGAAATGTCTTTCTAAAGAAACAAAAACAACCAGTTGTCACACTCTACCATCAGTAAAGAGCTAGTTTCTTATTTTGAAAAAAACTTTCACCATACATTTAGCATGTTTTAGGACAGTGTGCATATTGTTCTAATATACTGAGCAAATCTGACATGTCATTGAGCATTTTTTTCCTACATTTCTAATAGTGTGGTGGATTAAGTAACGGTCAACTCGTAACACCCAGCTGAACTGAACCAGTGTGGTGCTGGGTGTGGAAGGCCCACCTGAGGATTGTTCTCAACAGCTTATGAGCAGAACAGAAGAGGGAGATGATGTGCTGTTGATTCTTCTGGAGAAGCTTGTCACATTGGTTGTCTTGATATGAACTCAGCTGTTCTCATCCTCAGAGGGGCTCAGGTCCTTGCTGTCACTGAGGATGGTTGCAGTTCTTTTTGGGAGAGCTCTGGTTCCTACCTGGAGCGTCACTTCCTGGTTTCAGTGCAGATCCCTCAGCCTGGCGGAACAGATCCAACGTCCCGCTGGTGCAGACTTTCTAGCATCCACTGCCAACTTTCCAACTTCCACCACTGACTTTCCAGTTGCGGATTCTTGATACAGACTTGCATGAGACATTGTTGGGGGCTCTAGACCTCTAGTTGGACTCATGGAGGACATTGCCATGAGCTCTAGGTCTTCAGCTAGACTTGTGCAGGACATTGCCATGGGATCCAGGCTTTCAGCTGGATTCTTTAGGTTCTAGTGCATGGACAGATGTCCTGTCCTCTTCTGCATTTGATTTTTTGGGTGAATATTATAAAATAATCCTATAAATTATGTGTCCTGCATTAAGTCTATTCCCCTGTAAGCCCTGGCTACAACAAATAGTTTCCAAAATTACCATTGTATTGGCTCTGGGAGACCCCATTCTATTGATGGGCAGTAATAATTTCCCAAGCTGTTCCCCAATTGTTAGATACTTAGCTTACCTTAGTGTGGGAGGCACTATGGGATGGAGCTGTTTGAACCCCAGCTTCACAGCAGACATCAGAAAGTGGCTGGGGGAAGCCACACCATTGTCCAGCTATTGCCTTCCTTGTTTCCGCTGTGCCTGAGCACTCGGCCTGGTCCCACAGCTGGCTTTCCTGGGTAGCATGAATGAGTGGGACACCCTGCCCAGACCATTCAGGTAGATGGACTGCAGGAGGCCAGGGCTGGGCATTAGCACTGTCTGCAATGGAGATGGAGCTTGCAGCTGGAGTGCCTGGCTTCTCTTAGGGACACTAAGATAAGAATTTCCAGACACAGTAATAATGTTCCCAAAGTAGCCACCAGGTAGGACCATGGCCAGTCCTGAACAGAGTTTCCACTGGTACCAGATGCAGCCAGTAATGAAGGAATGCAGCTAAGATATAAGCTGGTCAGCATTTGGGTGACATTATTTAGAAAAAAATAAAAGTGCTACCTTAGAAACTAGAAAGTGGCACCTCAGGATTAATTTGTTTTTGTTTAGTCGCTAGACAGGGAATAATTTTTCTTCTTTCCTTTTTCTAGATTTTCATTTGACTTCATGCAAATTCATTCATGCTTTATCTTGGAATCCCTGGTGCCTAGCAAAGTGCCTAGCACACACTAGATGTTTGACAAATACTTGTTGGATAGGCTGCATGATGTTCAGAGAGCTCCTGATGGATCCAGCAGAGCCCGTGCCACAGAGTTCTGAGCTGGCTTCCCCTGCAGGCAAAGGAGTCTAGGTGTGCGCAGGTTCAAACTCCTCAACCCCAGCTTGGCCCCAGTCTCCTCCTGCCTTGTCTCCAAATGTCTGGGTGATTATACCAACCTCCTAGTAGCAAATTCGCTCCCAGATACTTCCTACTCCACTATGCTCCCCTAACTTAAGCCCGCTTTCCAAAATGTATTCTGACTATATTACAAAGATGGTCTAAATTTTTCCTACTTCTCCATCACCTGCAGGAAAGAGCTCTAAATTCAGTTCTTCTGAGTAGACCTTTCAAAACCTTACTTCCTTTCCCCTCTCTGCTTTCTTATCAAATCCCTAGCTAGGTTTCCAACCCCCATACTTTCCCCATGGACCCCATATTCCAGCCATGCAAGAAGCTCAGTGATGACTGAGAACACCTTCACGCAGTACCTTCTTGCCTGTTCCTGCCATTTCATCTGCATGGGATCTTCCCACTCACTGAATTATCAGCTCTCACTAATGATCCAACAGTCCTCTGAATTCTTCTCTTTCTTTTCCTTAATTATATCCTAGCTTCAACCCCATAGAATCAATTGATTCTTACTCCTAAAATCCATTAGCCCTCGTATGCACCAAATTCTGTACTCATGTCCTTGTCTGTATCCATCTCAGAACTCCAGAAGACTGAATGAGTAACAATTCCTCTTCCATCCCTAAAGTCTACTTTAATGCCTGGAACACAGTGTTGCTTTGTAGGATTGGATGCATACCCTGGGTCACAAACAGTTTCACCCGCGCCAGTACTCATGGGTCTTTATTTCCCATTGTCTACGTTCTCTTTCTCAAACTGCAGACTGAGCTTAAAAACAAATGCTTCAAATCTTTCCCTTACATAGTGCCCAAGATTTCACTCTCATAAAGAAGCAAACTCTTCTCTCATTCTGTTTCTGAATGGCAGGTGATCTCTGCGTTTGCGGGGGCTGCCACTGTGTGGCCAAAGTCAGGCAGGCTTCACACAGTCTGAATGCCAACCAGGCGATCCGTGTTCCCAGTCAGACCTGTGATCCCCATGCACAGGACGATGTTGGTTTGACCTCAGCAGAAATCAGATCTGCTCTACATGGCGATGATGATAGCAAACATATGGAATTGATTAAATGAATAAATAACCCTACTTAGTTTTGCATAAGAATATGTGGTACCCAGGTCAAAGATAATCCCTAATTTTTCTATGCATAATAGATTCCAAAGTGTAAACATCACCAGTAGCCTGAACCAAACTAGATGCTTTAAGTCAACAGTCAAAGGTGTGATTGTAAACTCGGAAATATTGACAATGTTTGTGAATATCACTTCTCTAAATTAGGTGAGAGGTCCACAGCTGATCTGGGTGTCTAATTTATCTGACATCTCAGAGTCAGGCCTCGGCCAACTTCAGAGGTTTGATCATAGCCTTCTTCCTACTTTTTAACTGTAGGTGATTTCTGTAGATTTTTTCCTGGGTTTTTAAAATTTATAAATGTAAGACAGTATCATTAGTCCATCAGAAACTTGGCATTCTCTGCTAACACTTCTTGAGTTATTTCTTTATTTTGAAGACATAGGCCTTAAACAAAATAAGGTCCCAAGGTGACTTGTGTTGATAGCACTCTTATTTCATTATTTCAGTTCATGAGGTTTTAAGATCTATTTACTTGGTGATCTTTAGCTTTGTGTCACCAGTGTGGTATTCCCTGTGTCTGAGCCTCAACGAACCATAGACCCCCAGCACCAGGGTTGCGGGAGAACGTGAAGCTGGGAAGGTTTGTGCAGTAGGCCACAATGGGAGAGCCAGGAGGGTAGAATGTAAGAAAATGGACTAAGGCCCCCTGAGCTAGGGCCTATCGTGAAATTCAACAAAACTCCCAGCGCTGGGTAGAACTGTGCTGCCTCCACCACCAAGACAAGTCCAAATCCTAACCATGGTTCCTGTCAATGTGGCCTTTGGAAATGGTGTTTTATAGATTTTTAAGCAATGAAGGACCTAGAGATAATCTCATCCTGGATTGAGAGGAGTTAAATCTCATGACTAGCACCACTGAGAGGAAAGAAACAGAGATCAGAGGTGCAGAAACATAGAGGGGGGACTGGGGGAGGATGGAGACAGATACTAGAGTGACACATCCTTGAGCCAAGCGATGTCAATGGTTGCAAGCAGCCACCGGAAGCTAGATGAGACTGTCTTAGTTACTCTCCATGTTGCTGAACGAGAATACCCAACACCAAAGTTAAAGGATGAAAAGTTTATTTTAGCTCACACTTTGTGGAGGTTTCAGTCCATAGTCGTCTGGCTTCAAGGCAGGGTGGCACGGCACAGGGGCATGGCAGAAGAGAAACAGTCATTGGCAAGGCAGGCAGAGAGCAGCAAGCACCGAGTCTCCCTTTCTGCTTTATTTCATTCCAGCTGCAAACCTATTGGTCGCTGCCACCCATACCCAGGTGGGGCTTCTGTTTTCACCAAATCCATTCAACCACACCCAGAACTATGATAAACCAATCAGTGGCCTAATTCCATAGCACACAATTTTAATCCCAGTATCACCTACCCAAAATCCAGCCATCCTTCAAAAGCCCCACCTATGAGCTCATGAGGCTTTGGGGGACACCCAAATACAAGCCATAGCAAGCACGAGGGGATAGGTCCTGCTCAGAGGTTCCAAGGGGACAATTCTGTGAGCACCTTGATTTCCTATCTCTTGCCTTCAGGACTTTGAGAAAATAAAGTCAACAAAGTATTGGTAATTTGATACCTTGGCCCTGAGAAGTAAACACACTATAAACTTCAGGAGGGCAGGGCCTCAGCCCTGTTCACTGGCTCTCCAGCCTGCTACAGTATCTGGCATCTACAAGGTGCTTAGCTAACAGTATGTGTTGAATGAATGAAATCTGCCCTTTCTGCCTCCCACTGAAGTGGAGGAAAAGTGTTAGCAGGGAAACAATAGATCTTTTTCTTCAGGATCTAATAATCTAAGTGCTTAGGATTGATCATTTTGAATATAGAAGTCAGCTTTTAGAGAAAGGTGATGTTTTATTATCTTTAGTTATCTAAACATGTAAAGAAAGACAATAAGAAAGATTATTGTGCTGTGTTTCTGCTCAGGGACAGGGTTGCTGTGAATAGAATTTCATGGCTTACCTGGGATCAGACGTTCATTCACTCATTTTTCTTCCAGTCAACAAATGTTTTCTGAGCACTGTAACTGTGGTGAACACATTGCTCAAAACAAGGATCCAGGTCAACACAAATAGTCCAGGACTTGTGAAACCTCGGAGAAAAGGAGAGACCAGCTAACTTAAAAACCAATCTGGAACACGACTGTGAATATAAGGATACAAAAGTCACAGGTAGCCTGGGATTTAGCTGTGTCATAAGCCCCTGCCTGGCAAGCGCAAGGTCATGAGTTCGAGTCCGGTACCAAAAAAAAAAGTCACAGGTAATTTATAAGTGTTTCTGTCACATACTTATGAGTTTATGGGGCAGACATCATTTCTCTTTCTGCTCTCTTCTATCTTCCTAGTGCCTATCTCGGTTGCTAATGTAGCAGAGTTGTGTTAAATATTGAATGTTATTGTTCTATCACCTAAAATCTCCTATACAGTACTTCTCTACCTCTTTTAATTGACTTTTGCCATAAGGAGATAGATTTATCCTTTCCCAGAAAGGATGACTGAGCCAGCATCCCAGGTAACCAGAAAGTAATAAGGAGCCAAAGAAAATGCATTCTCAAGGACCTGGCTTGGAGGTGAGGATAGTAAGAAGAACCAAAGCTCTGGCTTCTCCACAGTAAGAGGAAAATTCATCTGGGGGCCATCAACATACCACCAGGCCATCTGCTAGGCAGTCCCAGGTACCTGTGAAAACATGTGATGGCTGGAACACGCAACCACAGGGAACTGGGTGACTTGTGCCAGTCAAAAATCATCCAGAAATGAGCAAGAAATTAAAAAAAAAATCTTAGCAATATTAACCAAATGTTTATGTGGGTAGTTGTCAATCATTTATTGATATCCTTGTGAATATAGGGGCCAACATTCTGTCCTGGGTAAGGCACAGAAATAGGAGCTGGGAATTCTGACAGGTTAGGTTTTACCTTAATAAAGAGACAAGAATCCTTGTGCCTCTGCTAACAGTATCCTTTTTCTCTTCTAATCATGTAAAGTGACATGTGAAGTGACACCTTCTCTGTCCTTTATTCTATGTGCTTCTGATGCACTTTGACTCCCATGTGCTCAAAATCGGAACATGGGGCTTAGATCAATCCAATCAACTTATCACATCCTATCCACGGTAAGTGGACTTCAACTGGGAATGTAGTACCCAGATTTTCTTATCTTCCCTTTCTGGAAGGAAAGCACTGCAGGAGCTTCTGGCAGCCACCTTATGCCCAGGGAGAGCCACAAAATAATATCAACATCACAGGCTTGTGACTGAAAAACGGAAAGAGGAAAGTCAGGTCTTAAGCATATCATCTGAGCCCCGAATTAAACTTTGTTTAAAGTCAGCACCTCTCCTGGTCTCTGTTCAATTTCAAGAAAAAGCAACTTTGTTTTTGGGTTAAAATAGTTTGATTTGCATTTCCTGATACTTGCAACATAAAATTCTTAATATACACAGATTCTATCGAAAAGGAAATGACAATAAAGGCCCAAGGTCAAGGTGATCAGGCTGCGCTACAGATGCAGTAAAAGAGAAAATATCCTGGGCCCAGCCAGAGGTGTTCCTAAGTGGAACATTGTGACTGAGTCCCGCAGAGAGCAGAGGTGGGATGGAATAGCTCATGGAAGGCTGACAGGTGACTTTGAAATCTGGGCCACGGGAACTGAAGATCTCCTGGCTCTTCGGCCGTGAGAAGTGATTTGATGAAGAGGAAGTGGACCTTCAAGATCACTGATTTTGTTGGTCTCTCTGTGCAATTAGGAGAGGGGGCCAGACTAGCTTGAGAAATGACAGAATGCTTTGTTTGTTTACTCATGCTTTTTAACACACCGGAGAATACTTTGAAGTATACTGGTTCTCTTTGGTGTCAGAAAAGCCAACATCACAAGAAGCCCTCATCTTGCCCACTGGAAACAAAAGAGCTAGGTGAATGCATCATGGTCTCCCAAGGAAGCTGGTAGCAGCTCTCTCTGCTGTTTTGGAAGGATTCAAGTCCGTACTGTGTAGGGGTCAATCTTAGTGTTGACAGTGTATCCAACACAAGGTGATATCAACCAGAGATGTGATCCAGGTCAGAGTCACTTAAATCTAACAAGTTAAGGGTCCTTAAATGAGGGCTTCTCACCGTCATTTTCTCCTATGTTTTAGGCACTTGTGGCTCAACACTCCTGATTAAAACCAGATCTGAAACTTGACTTTAGAATATTCCTAAGTGAGTCTACTATCACCACCCAGCCTGCTTATATAAATTGGGAAGAAGTGGGAGAAGTGGAAAAATCAAAAGGAATACATCATTCTTAATAGATCTGTAGACTCGCTGACTCCATCATGGGGGTAATTATCTTTCAACCGCAGTTAATTTCAAAGTTATAAACCATATGAGTAAACTGTCCTGCATAGCCTCCATTCTAATATGCTATTATAGACAGTGAGAAACAAGGCTGTCTTAAAGGTAAAATTCCAGAGAAGGAGGAAAGTATTTCAGAGGGACTGTCTAAAATTTTGTAGGGTTTTAAGGATAACATGAGACTCACAGTGGTATGATATGAAAAAATGCCAGAACATCTGTTAAGTACAACAACAAAATCAAAATAAATCTCTAGCGAAGAAAAAATTCATAATAGATGATTGTGGAATTTCTGCCTGATTTAAAGGGAAACCAGCAGAAATGCTGCAGTGGCAACATGATAGAGCAAAAGTAATAATATGATCTGGATGAAGTGATGCCAGCTTTTTGGGTCTGCCAGCTGAGCCCTCTCATGCTTGGCATATTTGTGCAACGAGTCCTCAGTTACCACAAGCAGCTCCTAAGGAAACCAGCTGTCAGTCACATACAACTTTATTCTTTTGTGATTTGATTTCTTTATTGTTTTCGATATAAGCATTTTTCTATTAATAAGAAAAGTGTGATTTGATTGGTGACAAACACACATACACATTGTCAAGTCAGTTTTCTTCCATTTATTTTAATTCGTAGCCATGCTGTTTGAGATGAAAAGACTTTAATCTGGCTAGATACTGGGAAATAAACAGATGAATTGCTAAAATCATAGCAAATGTTCAAAATCCAGATTGTCTCAATCTGACTTATAAAGAAGTTTTAAATAATTATCTACATGTAATTAATTCAGGCAAACTTCCATATCCTCAGGAAATAAAATGCTCTGCTTCTGGTTGAATCTGAGAAATCTTAACAGCATGTGAAGCACTTAAAGAGTTTTTGTGCAAATTTGAAAGATTGAACTGGAGAGGTCTAAGATGGTCTAATAGGATCAACTGTGCATTCTAGAAGCAGAAGCCTCTGAAATAATTTGTTAATGAGCATCAAGCATCTCTAAGCCAAATATGACAATGTGATATTTTGCCACTGTTAGTATAAAGATAGCATGTATCTTTGGAACAGAGTAGCTGCAGTCTCAAAACTTTAGTCAATCTAAATAAGAGATGGCTAAAAAGATCCCTAGAGAAACCTGTCATCAGCTGTGAAAGGGAGGAATCATAATGAGGTTTATGTACTTGGTCCAGAATACTCTAGTGATTTTACTCATGCTTGTCTGGTCCAAACTCAAGTCACTGGTCCTCTTACTTACCAGCCTTCAGAGAACTGTCCTGCTACCAGTATCTCTTCCCACTTGTTATGGCTCGTATCTAGGTGTCCCCCCAAACCTTCATGTGCTTGTAGGTAGGGTTTTAAAGAGGTGCATAGGTTCTAGGTGAGTGATACTAGATTAAGGGTATCACACTGGATTATCCACTGATTGGTTTAGCATAGTGGTGTGGCCGAATGGATTCATTGAGGGCAGAAGTCCTACTTGTGTGTGGTTGGCACCAGTCAATAGACTTGTATCCCATATGGAGGAAAAGGGGAAAAAGAAGGAAGTCTTGATTCTTCCTGTCTACCACACCATGAGCAGTTTCTTTTGCAATATGTTGCCTCCCTTGGAGCCGGTTGACTATAGACTGAAGTCTCTACAAGTATAAGCTAGAATAAACCTTTTCTATTTTAACTTATGGTTGTCTGGTATTTTGTACCAGCAACAAGAAACTAACTAAGACACCATTCAACTCCTCACATGGCTGGATTTCTAAAACTTTAATTGTGTATGGCTCAGTGTATTTTCTTACATATTTTTTGATAGCAAAGTCCAAACTCTTTTGGAGGAAACATTCTACCCCACACTTAGTAAGGCTTTAGCAGAAAAAGCTCCCCCTTCCAAAAAGCTAGAAAGGACATGACTTGCTATGGCCACCAAGACTGGCATGTGATTTATGACAGTCCAATGCAGACTACTTCCTAAAGTCATTATGAAACCAATGAGAAAAAGCACAATTTTTAAAACTATATCTTTTGTCTCTTTCTTTCTATCTCTTATTTGAATTTACTTTTTTGATACTTGCAATTTCAACAAACACGAACTGATGAGTTTCTTCAAATAAGACAATTTTGCCCACCACATGTAAAGGAATTGCCAACCCATGAGTATTTTCTTGCCAGGCTGGCTTTGTAAAATGACTCTAACCACAATTTGAAATTTTTTTTTTTGGTACCAGGGATCGAACTCACAACCTCGTGCTTGCCAGGCAGGTGCTTACACCACTGAACTAAATTCCAAGCCCTACACTGTAACTTTTATTGTTGTCTGTCTCCCTAAAATATAGGCTGTGAAATATGGAGAATGCCAAACAAAGACTATTTTATTTGATAATCACTAGAGTATCACTGAAAGAACATATGCAAAATAATGGTCAAATTTGAGGTCAGTTCTTTTTAAAAAAGTATAAAACTAGTAAAGTATTAAAAGCAAGACATGGCTGGATTTTAAGAGAAATACTTATGTGTCCTAGAAATTGTTTGTATCATCCTGGAGACTGCCTTATACCAGTATTAACTTGGTAGGAAGTGATGTCTCAAGAGTCAGTCAAAGGAAGCATTGGCTGAGCCTCTATTTCAGAACTTTTCCTGAAGCACTAAGCTTATTGGGAATGATTTCACTTATGGTAGATGATACTGCAGAGTTCAGAAAATGAGGCTTGGGAATTGATGTGTCCATAGCTTGCTAATAATTCTGTGGCTTTACCTAATTCATTATTTAGTTAGGGAACTCAGAGAGTGGGTCAAGAGACAAGGATGATCCTATGGCAATGGCCCTGATATTTTCTGTGTTATCAACTGGGGGACATTTGGAAGACACAAGTGGGGTTCCAGGAATTATTTAATTGATGTGTATGTTGGAGATCTTACAGGGTACTGAGAAGAGCTAGGAAATTTTAGGCCGCAGTGCTGTGGAAGAGTGGGGTTTCGACACTTGCTTAACACTTCCTCTGCTCTCTCCCATCACCCGCACTGGTGTGGACGGACTGAAGAGTGTCACTTCTGTTTTTCTGGGTGGGGCACCAGTTCAGGATTCTAAAACTTTAGCACACATCAGAACAACCTGGAGGCAGGGCCAGCCTCCTTTTGGAGGCTCCCTTCTTGGTTTAATGTTCTGTGCTTGCTGTTCTGAAATGCTTAATATTTAAACAAGGAACCACATATTTTTATTTTGCATCAAGCCTCATAAATTATGTGGCTGATCCTACTTGCAAGAGTTTGAAAATGCAGATGTCCGGGCCCCACCCCAAAGTGCCTGACTCAGAAGGTCTTACATAGTTTTCAGAATTGTCATTTCTAGCACATGGCTTAAGCAAATCCTTTAGTAACTATCCTTTGAGGAATATTTGCATTTGTGCTAACTATAGGCTCAGAGTACATAGAAAGTTTAAAGGAATTTTCCAAAGAAAGGCTGGGAGATAGGAAGGGCAGGGACCTGCATTTCAAGCAACCAGGAAAAACTTCATTCCCAGGTTCTCCTGGACACAACAGCTTTCAGAGCTCTAACATCTCTCTGAAAACCATTGCAGGGCTTAACAACCCTCGCTTCCTGGCATTTTAAAAGGGTTCCTCCAGAGAAAATCAGAAATACCTGTATCACATCCCTGTGTCAAAGATAAAAGGGAAAATCAAAAAGCAGGGTTAAAAGGTACCTAAGTTTATGAGCATATCTTACAGTAAGAAACCAAGGTAGTGATGTAAAGGAGCAATCCTTTTGAGCCCTTTCCCTAGAAGACATCAAAAATCATGGTTCCAGACATCACTAATCAATCACGACACTCATTTCCTCTGAGTCCAGGTCTGGATCCAGATTTCAGGATCAGCCACCACCAATGAACTGGACTGGACAATACCAGAGAAAATGATTTTCCAGTTGTAACAACTGGGTTTTGGAGTGGGGAGCCCAGGCAAAGCAGGTGTATGAGAGTTATTCTTTTTTCAAATAAAGTAGAGTCATTAAAAGGGTCACTCTTTTTCAGGATAAATTTACATACCAGCTGCCTGTGCTGAAAATAAACAGAAATCACCAGCTTGCAGGAGAATGATATCATCACTGTCAGCGCCTTCCCTTGGGAGAGTTGAAACTTTGGGTCCCTCAAAGTAACCTGGCCACTTTCAATAGGAAAAGCACTGAGTAATTGTGTTAGCATATTTAGTTTAACCAATGGTGTGGGAGACCTCTCTGAGCTAGAGAGAAGGGATTCTCCCCTTATCCAAATTCCTTACCATACTTCTAAAGAAATTAGGGAATTTGCATTTTTAAATGGAAGGTAGCTTCTCCATTACCTCTGAGGTCAGGATCTCATTAAGATACAGCAGCACATCTTGAGACTCGTCTCACCAAATTGACATTCTTCTGAACTTAGCTTATGGCTCAAAAATGTCACACGTACTAAAACTCACTTGAAAGTATATTAAATTCCCAGATCCTGCTGTTGGTTAGCAAGGGAGGTGCACACAAACTGTCTGGTTCTGGGATCCAGAGCTCTGGTTCCAACCACAGCATTATGGAGCACTTCATCAGGGCAGAAGCCATTTCTCTCTCACACGAGCTGAGCTATCAGGCAGCTTTGTCACATGCCGGCAAGGAGGGCTGGGGGTGGGGAGAGCAGAGCCTGCAGTCCACCTAGCTCTTCCAGAAGCCTCCTGGGAGCAGTGCTGGTGTTTGAAATGGGAAAAAAAAATGGAAACAACAACAAAGGCCCCCCCACCCCCGTCACTTTTCTGTAACATTCTAAGAAGCGCAGAGGAAGGCACTGAATCAGGATGTATTTTAAGAGCCGAGCTGGCGGGGTCACAGAGACAAAGACAGTGAGTAACAGAACTAAGTAAATTTCCGGCAGGAAGTGGCTTCAGCTGTGAAATGCATCACCTCTATGATACTTATCCTCTGTAGATCGGGGAGACATTTTCCCCAATCAACTCTATCAAATGCCTGTGTGACATACACATATGAAGATATGGGGGAAGGAGTCCGCACCACCCCCAAGAAACACACAAATACACAAGAGGTCATGTTAGGGATGAGGGACGGCATTCAAAGGGGACTTTGGTCTTTTTCATAGTTCTGTTTTTCTTGAGAAAAATGGACTCAAGTACGAGTTAGAACACTAAACATCACTCTAAAATACTCTCCATGATCATCCATGAACGCTTCATAGCTCCACCTTGCCGCTGCGAGGCATCATCCTGGAGTCTACAGGAGTGAGAAAAGATGCAGTGGCTCCAAGTCAGGATGCACGGCAAAGAGAAGAGGAGGTAGGGGTGGTCAAGAGCTTGGAAACCGACCTCTTACACTGTGTAGGCCCCTGGTACAGAGAGAAAGGGACACTGGACTAAGGTCATGCATGAGACTGGGCATGAGGTGCAGCCATGGCAGCGAGGGGGGGGGGCAGACAGCCTCCTGCAGGGTGCTGCAGGGTGAGAGTCGGGTTTGAGCAGCAGGACTGAGATGAGGGAACAAAGGATGGATGGGAGTGATGTGCCTGGGCAGTCGTGTGGACAACACTCCAAGATGACACCCTACTTGTCTCTCTACAACGCTTGGATACCTGATAATGTCACTTAGATCAGTGTGTTGCAAAAGGCCAGAAGAGAAGCCAGTGAGGAAACAGGGGCAGTCAGAAAACCTGGCAGAGGCTGTGAGTATCACAGGTAGGAGTCCTGGAAGGAGAGATTGTTGAGGGAGCCGGTTAGCAATGTTAGGTTCTATAGAGCAGCCATAGAGAAAAAAAGGGAATTTTGTGTGTCGATAAACTCATACTGTTAGCTGCCTACTATAGTTGGGTATTGGCAACAAGGACTTGATTTGTCCATTTGTCAATTCCTTAAAGTTGATGGGTCAGTTCCCCAAAACAACTTTAGACTAACCTTCTCAAAAGTCTATAGAGCTTGCTATTTGAGCAGTAATTTGGCCTATTTCACACCCACTCACAACCACCCACCCACACCACACACACAGAGAGTTAATCATATATTACTGGTATTTTCCTTTCCCTGGAATAATAATCCAGCACATATATAGGAAGCATTGTCTTTGACATTACTCAAACTTCATTAGAAGTTCTTTCCATTTTGGAAAGATAAAGAGGGTAGGAGCAAGATATACTCATTTTCTGCTTGCTATATTAACAACTGAGATATCTGAAAGTTTCTCCCAATATTTCACTCTTGTGAAATTGACTGAGCTCATCACCCACACTGTCATGTCTGCAGGCTCTTTCTGTATTTAAAACATTTAAATATGTATCAACATTTTTATAGAGGCATCTGAAAAATTGGCTTCCATAGCTACATACCGTTTGGCTGCTGAGTTCTGGGTGAGAGCTGCCTGTACCAAGGGAACTGGAAATATTCCCGCCTTTCCTCCTTTGCTCCTTCTCCAGCTTAACTCTCACCAAGAACTGCACGATTCTGCCAAAAAAGCTGCAGGTATGTCAAATACACAATTATAGTACCTGCAGTTGAACATGGGGGACGTGAGAGAAATACTCCATTCTAAGGCCGCAGTAAAGCTGCTAAAAGAGGATTATTCTTTTTCTCCCTCCCTCAGGCAGAATGCCTTCAAGAAGATAGGTCTATTTTATATATATGTATGTTTTGTAAGCCTTGGGTAAATATTATTTTATGTCAAATAATTTAATGTATACACTAGGTGATGAAAATGGATTGGCACCCCTTCCATTTATCCATCACTGCATTTAATGCAAAGATTACAGTGGCTCTGTAAATCCACATCTTTGTATGTGAGTATATGTGTGCACTTGAGGTGAAAATACTAATGAAAATCCTTTAAAAAAGGAGCAAGGCAAAATAAAAGAAAATCTGTCCTCTCTTCAGTGCTTTCTAAGTGGCTGATGCCGTATGAGATATTTTATAGTCATGATCGCTTATTTCTCAGCTATTTGAAGATTTGAAGGTGGAACTGTCACTGTTCCCCTGCTCTGTCTCTCTCTTTCTCTGTCTGTTTCTCTCTTTCTGTCCTTTTTCCTCTCTGTGTCTCTATCTCTGTCTGTCTCTTTCTCTCTCTGTTTCTGCTTCTCTCTTCCTGTTCTTCTGCCTCTCGCTCTCTCTCCCTCTCTCTCTTTCTTCATTTTTATAGATCTTACCCAACATCCCCTAGCTGGTCTCAGAGTAGGGATTCCAGTCCTAGTCTAGGCACAAACTGATCTGCTCTTTCTAGTCTCTTTCCCTATCTTCTCTATTACAAAGAATTTCCAAAGCACCAATGGATTTGAGATTCTAGCACTTCCAGATGCTCCCAAAGGGAACATCCCAAGAACACACATATCCCATGACCAATCATTTTCTTGTTATTTATTTACATATTTTGTTTTTTTGAGATAGGCTGTATGTATTCCAGGTTGGTCTTGAACTTGCTGTCTATCCCAGGCTGTCCTTCAACATGGAGAAATCCTCCTATCTCCGATCTCCACCATACCCAACTTTGATCAATCATTTTAGACCAGACTCCCAGAATTCATTCAACAAGATGCCTTCCCCATCAAAAATTTTTAATTATGGGCTTAGTGATGACCCTGTGAGGGAAGGCACACGGAGATGGTCCTCATGTCTGTTTGCTCTTCAGCTGCTTCCGTAAGGCTGTCCGGTGGTCTCCATCAACAGTGACCATCTCATTGCTCCTGAAGAACTAAAACGTATCCACTGATAGTTGATGTTAGTATTTTTCAGACTTGAGTATGTTTGTTGAAGAACATAGGATCATACAGATGGCCAAAGCATAAGAAAAGTACCTGTTCTTTATTACATTTGCTTAAGAGATCAAGAACTCCTAACAGACAATTCTCACATTGATTGTTTGCATTGGATATGCAAATCCCTCTTACCACACTAGTCTTGAATATATTTATAAGCTTATTGATGCCCATTATTCACTTAAATATAAATTGGGAATACTGGCAAATAATTTGATTCAGAGAGTTCGATCATTTTCAAATTACTTTTCCTATAGGACTTAGCCTTTCTGGACTTCCCACACCTTTCAAGTATGCATTCCCACAAACCCAGAGTTTCATAAAAATGTAGTAAATAACCTTAAAGCCCTTTATGAATAATTATGAGTTTTAAAGTTTTTGTGAATCTGCATATTAATTCTGTTCCATAAATAAAACATGAAGCAAAAAAATCCACCGTGCAGAGTGTCAGGGGGATACACGGAGAGAAAGAAGGATAATTATCAGTTTAATGTGGGAACATGCTTAACCTAAAAGATTACCTCCAAAATTGGTGAGATCCTAAGTATATATAATTTACAAGGATGTTTTCATTTAAATAAAAAGGGGAAAAGATTTATGTTGAGTCTCTGCCATTTTCACGACTCTCTCAGCAGCTGTGGTTGAAAAAGCAGTTGTCAGGTTATTTATTTGCTGGGGATTAGTTCTTCTCGTATACTTAAGTTGCTTCATTTCCCCAAGCATTGCAGGCCTCAATGCCATATAACTGACATTTTTGTATTTTGTGTGTATTATTTGGTTATCTGCCTATAGTTATAGGTTTTCTTAGAGGAAAGAACTAATGAGAGGCCACCAGTGACCAGATGGAACGCATTTTGCTCAATCTCATGTCTTATAAAGGACAAGAGGAAGCAGAACAGGTATCCAGATAGTTCCATGTCACTGGAGTAGACAACATATCACCAGCAGCAGCCACAGTGGAGTGGGCAGGGGCTCTGTGAATTCCTCTGGGGGATGACACCCCTGGATACTGTTTTCCCACCTTCACCGGTTTGCAATTAGGAGAGACAGTGACTAACCCAAGGCCCCATGGGTTTACTGTGTATGCTGAACTATTGAAATGGGTCTCACTAGAGAACCCAAATTCTTGAAATTCATTTTCTATATCTCAAAGACCACTATGTTTACAAAAGTCATCTGAGGAGAGAGCACCAAGTCCTCCACGACTGGTACTATGGTAATCACACCGGCCTCAGTGCCCAATACTGGCTTCCCAGGCATACCTTCTCCACCACCAGAGTAGTTTCTCGCTCAAGGATGCCGATCTGCCTTCCCTAGTACATCTGATTGCCAGGTCTGTTGGAGACAGGAATGAGTTTGCTAGGGTCTCTGTTGCTTTATTGGCAAAAAATAGTGTCAAAGACTTTGAAAGCTTCAGAAAGGACTAGCCAAATAATAATAGTGCTACATTGGGACTGCCATATTTATTTAACATGCTCTTTTCTAAAGAATGTTATACTTTAAGTGTCATTTTCTTCACTTCCTAATTCCTGCAGAACTGCCTGGAGCAGGTACTAAGAAGGTCTTTTTAAGTGGGGACAGCGAGTCAGCCTTCCCCAGCGTCACA
Organism: Dolichotis patagonum; assembly: GCA_004027295.1. Lineage (NCBI taxonomy): Eukaryota > Metazoa > Chordata > Mammalia > Rodentia > Caviidae > Dolichotis > Dolichotis patagonum. Next base: position 19,708 of record PVJX010008273.1, on the reverse strand, counting down.
GAATGTGGTATATTTTCAAAGGCCTCCAATTACCTCATGCAAGAGCATGCAATTACTGACTAACTCCTTTTCTTTCTTTTTGAATTTTTCTTTTTCTTTTATCTTCTATTCTTTTCTTCCCCCATTATGAGGTGTTGGGGCATTTAAAATTTGTGGAAAGGATAGTTTACAACGATACATATGCGAGTGACTTTGTTTCACCAAGTCTGCCTATCCCCAGCATTAGGAACAGCACTTCATTTACTTGTACAATCAATATAAAATCAATATGAAAATATATTAATTGCCAGTGTCTCGCAACAAGCGAGACTTAATGTTAAAGCTCAGAAAAATGTAACTTTGGCAAGAGGAGAATAGAATTTGACCTTCGAAATTAATCCCACCATCACTGCATATGACCTAAGGAGAGTGGGCATGTTATTTCATTTCTTGGAGCTCCAGTTTCTTTCTCTGTAAAATGAGAATGACTTGAAGAATGTTATGGGGATTAACGATGAATCATGTTCATGTTCTCAGTGTGGCCCCAGCTACTGCTCTAAAAGGGTGCTCTGCTGTGTTGCTTACACTAAAGTTTCCTGCTGTGACACAAAAGCCTTCTCCTCAAAACAGGATAGCTTAATTGATTGGACATTTCTTTCTAAAGGCCTTTATCTTCCTGGCATGTGGTCAGTGTGAGAGGCTTAGGATAGAATAAGACAAACTTCCTGCCTTCTGTGACCTCACAGGGTAACGAAGGAGGCAGAAATACATGTAACTTGTCAAATGTCAGGTTGCTAGACATTTAATTCTGGTGAGGACAGACACACTGGCAATGCTCCATCTCTTCAGTGAATGAGTTGGTAATTCCATTGACTAATGCAAAGGGTGGCTTTTATGAATCTGGTCAAAGAGTTTGAGATTTTAACGGAGGAGGGTCTTCCCCACCCAGGCTCAGGGGAGGAAGCTGATAAAGTGTGTGTCTTCATAGAAACCTTTTAAGCAATATGGTTTGGTTTACAAAGTCTGTTGCTTAATTATTGACTTGCATGAGATGGGTAGAAATCCTCCTTTGAGCTATGTTATTGACCTCATTGCTCAAACTTCACTTAATTGAATCATCATTTTATTGACAGCACGCAAATCATATTTGGACTTTTTTTTCCCACTTGCAGTCTATGATAAATCTTAGATGATGAAACTTTGGTTTCTCTGAAGCCAACATCTTTAAACTATAATAAATTGCAAAAGCTGTGCTCAGGACGAAAAGAAAAAAACAAAAAGCAACATTTTGGTAATATGCTTGCCACTGTCACATTAAACAAAATCCAAAATGTACCACATAACTCAACACGATCAGTAAATATTGAGCTTCATCTGGGTGGGCCCAGAGCTGGATTCTCCATTCTCTCCCATCCCCATAATATGCTAGCTAACAGCTTAAATTAATTCTGCCAGTGTAGGACATATATAAATGCATGGACTTCATATTATAAACTCAGAGGCAGTTTAAATTATGAAGCAAACTCTTCACGGAGCTCCAACACTTTCAAAATCCGCAACATAAATAGTAGGCCAGCTGCCCACATTCCAAGGGGAGACCCTCATTAGATATCATTTGCATCCCATTAACCACCAAGCAGTGGGTCAGTCATTGCCCGTCAGACATTCAACTCATTCTTTTTGTGTTAATTAGCAGAGAAATAAGGAGTTAATGAAGATCTTCTGATCTGTGATGATTCATCTGGTAGCATCAGCTATGTTGCCACGCTGGACCACTTCAGAGCACCAGCTTGGATGCTGGGAGAAAGAGCAGGAGGCGTGAACCTCTGGTGGGGCATCCTTGGGGGCCTTCCGCATGGTGAGCTTTGTTAACTCAAGATTAGAAGGAGTTAATTGCTTCAAGATTGCTGGGAGATTAGGTTACTGGGTGGGATGTATCTATGTAAGCATATGTCAACGCTAGTTAAAAGTAGGAGATGCTTATTTTAATAAACTTATGAAAAGAAGAATTAGTTTGTCATTACATTGGAAATCTTACTTTATTAACTTAATTTGAAAATGTAAAGCTGTCTGAAATGCAGGTTTTTCACTCATTGTCCTTCTGAATATGTATGAGTCACAGATTAGTTGATGTGCAACACTGTTCATTCAGAGATTTTTCCCTGAACCTTTCCCCAGAAGCCAGTTTGCCCACGGTGTCTGGCAGAGGAAGAGGGCTGGTTACTCAGCTCTGGGTCTCCTCCTGGGGTGGGGCAGCATGGTCTCCGGGGGACCTTGGGCAAGGGAAGAGAATTCAACTGCCTACTTTTCTCCTGCTTCTTCCTCTGGGAGTGCTGTTTGTATACAAATGTTCTTCGTATATTTGGGGACCAGGAAATGGAATGGAAAGGGAGTACAGGGAATCACAGGATCCCTCCATGAACCAAAGCCATCAGAGGTATGCTAAAGGCTCTGTTTACATCTTTGGTTAAGGTAAATGATCTAGCAAGGCAAGCTGTTTGAAGGAGACAAAGTCAAAATTGCCTTCATTTGTTTTTTTAAGAGCAAACCTGTTTATTGAGCACTTACGTACCAACAACTGTTTTAAGGACTTTGTTTTTATTGCTTCTTTTAATCATTACAATAAATGTATATGGCAAAGATAATTATGACCTCATTTATTCAGATCAAGAAACTAAAGCGCAGAAAGATTTAGTGACTTGCCAAAGGGGACACGTGAGAAGTGTCAGCTGTCCACACTAAAGCCCTTCCTTCCCACCACAACCCTATACTGAGGGAGCTTGGCTGTGTGACAGTTGGGAAGGGTGAGGGTTGTGGCCACTCCTGAGCTCCTAAAGGGCTGCCTCTGAGCAGTGTGGTCCAGTGCTTTGAAAGCTTACAGAACTTTGGTTTTATTCCACCAAAAAGATTGGGAAAACTTGGAATCTTTAATAAAGTCTTCTGATTTTAAAATAATACTTCCAGGAAAATAAAATTGTAAACACTATGCAGACCAAGCAAAAACCATGCATGGATAACTATTGGTGATGGTAGCAAATTCTTTGACATGTTTGCCTCCATGGTGCCTTCCACACTGGTCCTCATAACCAGTTAACTGCATCAGTGAATCCAGGAGTGGGTCTCAGCCCTATTGACACATGGAGGCCCTATGTTTTAGAGAGTTGTCATACAGCACCTCTGGCTCTCTGCACCAAGAATAGAATCTGGCCTTTCTTCAAAACTAATCCCACCATCACTGCATATTACTTTCATCAGTTCAGCAAAATGCCCAGTGTTGCCCTAAGGGAAGGACGTGGGTTGAAATGATGGGGCCTGTCATTCAGCACAAGCCTTTGAATCCACTTCCTTCTCAACTTTCTAGGCCTTGTTTCTTGATTGGAGTTAGTTAATATGAATTGAGCCCAAAGTAATCTTCAAAATATTTAACAACCAGACAGCCATAGAAAGATCAACGCTGGCTCCACAGGGACTCTGAGATCCGGCCTCTGGCTCTTCCTGCTGGGCCAGTAACTTGCCTAGGGTTATTTTTAATAGCACATCTTCAAAAACGGGTTTAAATGCAAAAAAAAAAAAAAAGAAGAAGGTATGTAATGATGATTTTAGGGTCATCTACCAATATCGTAAAAAAGCTCTAATTTAGAGTAGGATGTGATAAGGATTTATATGCAATCTGAATTTTGTTTAAAGTGGGTAGTACTGTCATTCCATTTTACAACTCAGGAAACTGGATTACTCTTACAGCTGGTATGTGACACAGTTAAGATCCAACCAACCCTGCTGCCTCCACAGTCCAAGCAAGCCCTATATTGCATAAGACCAGGAATCAGCAGCTTTTTCTGTGAAGGGCTGGACAGTAAATAGTTAAGCTTTGTCAGGCATGTGGTCTCCACTGCAGCTACACAACTCTTGTAATAGCAAAAACCAGCTACCAACATGTAAATAGGGCCGGAGATTTAGCTCAGTGGCACAAGCACCGGCCTGGCAAGCACAAGGTTGTGCGTTCAATCTCTGGTACAAAAAACAAAACAAAACAAAAAAAGCAAAACAACATGTAAATAAATGGATCCATCTGTCTCTCAATAAAACTTTATTTGTAAAAACAGTTGCTAGGACAAATTTGAGTTGTTGAGTATTGCACAAGACTGTATCATTTCTCTGTAGAAGAAAGTCCCTCTGGTAAGTCCCTGACCTCCAATGCCATCATCTGCCAATTTATGGAATCATTTAGGAACAGACAAAACTGTGACTTTTCAATGATCCTGCTAATTTCTCACACTTTCCCATGTAGACCTGCACAAAATCCTCACTGTCTCTTTTTTCATCAGGAACTCACGGGAGACTTCTTTCATCATAAACCATAGGCACTTGCTACTAGGAAACCCTTCTATTCAAAGTGTGGGGTGTGAGCTGACACCAGCAGCTTACATAGAAAGCTGGCTAGAATGCAGGGTGCCGAACCCCATGCTGCCCCAGACCCACTGCATCAGTCTGAAGCAATCCACGTGTATGGAGAAGCTTGAGAAGCACTAGTATAAAGGACATTTTAAAACTGGCTCCGTGGATCATTTGAATTTGGCTCTAGGTATACTATATGGTAGATGACAATGACAGAATTTTAATAATCTACTAATAAAAGTCACCTACTAGAGGACTGCAGCAGCTTCCTCAGTAAGAGGAAGATTTCTGTTCGATGCCTGGGAAGATGCCTGACGTTGCTGATTTATATGCTGTATCAACGTGAAGGTGGTGTTCAGGTAATACCCTGAAATGGGCCATAGGGCCCACACTTTGATGACTCCTTGCTTAAAATAGACTCCCATAAATATCAGTTGAGTTCAGTGTCAACTGGTGTCCATCTCCCAGAGAACAAAGGTAGCCACTGCCTGTCAACTGGACAGTCCCTGGGGACCTGCCTTACAGTGTGACAGGCAGAGGGCTCTGGGTAGAAGTGAGAGTCTTTCATCTCAGAGAGAAGAGAGGCAGCTTCTTTTGGAAAGGGACATTTTCTTTTAATGGTCCATTTGTCCTTGGGAGGGTGTTATGAATGACATAATCTTGACCGTCATATTAATAACTGCCAAATCAGTCTGACTTATTCTACTGAATGAGACCGATGTGGATTTTAACCCATTCCTTCTTCCACCTTTTCCTTCCTGCCCTCCTTCCTCTCTATTCTTTCTTCTTTCCTGTTTCCCTTTCTTTCTCCTCTCCTTTCTTTCTTCTTTCCTTCTTCTTTCTTAAAGTAAAAACACCTTTGCATCCCCAAAGCTCCTAGCCAGAGGCAACTACAGGGCACCCCTGTTTTGTGTCAATGAACCATTTAAACTAAACTGTAGTCCTGTCCAAGAGAGCAGGCAGTCGCCAGCAACAGCAACTTGCAGAGGGGGTTAAACCAAGACTGGGCTCTGACTGGCCTTGCATCCCCATTCCCTGGGTTAAGGCTGCTCTGGGGAAGCTACCCAGGCTTTCTACAGTTCGCTTGCCTTGCGCTGTGTGACTCAGACAAAAACTAGGCATTTACGGGTGTCAAAATTGCCTTTTCTTATTACTGCATATTGACAATATATTAAAACATTCCAATTATCTCTTTAGCCTGCAGTCAAAAGCTTAGCAGAAGCAGGATACAAGCTTTCCGCACTTACAAAAAGAGAGAAAGAAAAGTAAGAAGAGAAAAGAAGCAAGACAGCTGCCTATCAGCGGGGAGGGGACTGTAGTAGCAGGCTCAAATGTGGAAATTGTGAGTCATCTTTTTTTAGAGAATCAATCTCTTTGCAATTAAAAAGTCCCAGTCACATATAATCACTTTCCTTCATAATAACTGGACTTGGTTCATGAGATTCATTAATTCGTACATAAAATAGTCACCGAGAGATAGAGAGGTAGCACATTATTCACCACCAGAAGGGAGAGAATTGGCTTCCTGAATAGCATTTATTTCCTTATTTCTGACCTTTGTCAAAGAGACAGAGCCAAAGGCAGTTATAAAAAGCTGAAAATGAATGATGCATATGCATTTGTTTGTACACACACACACACACACACACACACGCACACGCAGCCATGGCTAAAGTGCAAGCCAGGTCCTGGCAAAGTCACCATTCTCTCGCCAGCTCACCCAGTTTAATGTACCATTTTGCTAAAGTTCGGGTATCACTGGCACTTGGTATTTAAGGTCCATGAAGTAAAATTCTTGGGTAAACAACAACAATAGCAACAAAACAAAAATAAAAACACAAAACACAAAAAACTTCTGTATTCCTCACTACCACTCCTACCGTCTCCTGCCCCAAACTTTCTAGCTCAAAGGTACCGTGCATGAGTTTTATCTGACACTCTGATTCCTTCCTTAGGAGAATTTGTTCATTTATCAAGACATTTTCCATGTCAAACACACGCAGGGTGCTGGGGATACAACATTGGCTCAGGCCTACTCTGTTTTTGCGGGAGCTATGGCCTAGGAATGTGGGAGACAAACAAACACATAACCACCGACCCACTCCTTCATCCAGAGTGGACCACTCTGCCACCAGATAGGCAGTTCCAATAGTGTGGTTCATCTTGTGCACCCAGGAGGGCCACTCTCTGTCACCGGAGCAGCAGAGGAAGGAAGGCTGGGCGGGGGAAGGATGCTAACTGTCTTGGGAGGAGGTGACAAGTTGCTGGTAGATGAGATGTTTGGCAAGATAATAGGACTCAACCATGTAAAAGAGAAGGAAGAAAGTTTCAGGAGCATAAGAGTGGCAGGAGAAAAAAAAAGACTCCATATAAATGGAAGCCAAGCAGTCAGACAGAGTGATGAACTCACTTTGACTGAACCATAGATTACAAGGAAGGGGAAGGAAACGATGCTACTGGGGAGCTAGTGAAGAGCCCAAATCCCGGGGTCCCAAGTCCTGCTTTTTCCAGCATGTGCTTGACAGTCCTCAGCCCAGTATGCTGTCTTTACTTCCACGGTTCAGCAGTAACTTTTTTTTGGAGTTTTTGTTTTGTTTTGTTTTTAGGTAGGGTCTGATAAATATTTTCTCCCTCTAAATGGTAGGGTAGGACTCAAAATTATATACTCCAAGCCTTCCATACTACACGGAACATAGTAAATGATCAGTAAAATTGCTGATGAAAACAGTGAGAAAGTGGCCAAGACAAACAAGCAAACAAAAGGAAGGGACCTAAAGGGCTAAGCAAAAGTAGTCACAGGTGGGTTTGTGGTTTCCCATTGTCACTGTGGCAGCCATACAGGGAGAGGAGTGGAGAGCCACGTCCAGGCGGGAGCCACTGTCAGCCAGCCCAGCAGCCTAGCAATAGCACTGGAACAAGCTCAGACAGCCTGAGGTCAAGTCTGACTGTGCCAGGAAGGGAGGTGCTAACAGCGACATGTTGGAGAACTATCCTGATGGCAAAGTCACAGGATGGAGCTGATGATTCGCTGCATGGGAGTGGAGGACAAAAGAGGTGTTCACCGACTCCCAGGCTTGCACTCCAGGAGATGCCCGGATGGAGCATCCATCTCTGAAATAGGACAGGAGCCAGAGGCTAGGTGATGGCCTTGTGTTCACCCCGAGGAAGGATCTCCAGGGCCACGCAGGTGGAGGTGACAGGTGTGTAACTACTGCTGAAGCTCAGCGAAGAGAACAGACCCAGGAGGAACATGTTTACAGGTTGCCCTGGAGGCACTGCGGCTAGAGGGAGCCGCCTCCTTCCGGCCCACTCTGTCTTCTCTGTGTTCGGCGCATCTGTCTACCTGATTTTCTTCCATGTGCCTCCTGTTCCTCCTGACCCAACCCAGTGGGATGGAATCAGTTTCCTTTGGGCACTAATCCTGTGTTAGTGGTGCTGACCATGCTGCCAGGCCCAGCGCAAACCTTCTATGGGGCTGCTGTAGTCAGGGTTTGCAAGGGAATAGATTTAATACAGGACACCTAATTTGTACAAGTATTTTATAATATTTGCCTAAAAAGTCAAATGCAGAAGAGCATAAGAGATCTGTCCATGCACTAGATACCTGAAAGAATCCAGCTGAGGGCCTGGATCCCACAGCAATGCCCTCCATGAGTCCAGCTGAAGACCTAGAGCCCATTACAATGTCCTACATGAGTCCAACCAGAGGCCAACAGTCCACAACACTGTGTGATTTGAATCTCTATTAAGGATCTGCAGTGGGAAGAACCAAAGGTCAGTGCTAGAAGCTAGAAAGTCTGCACCAGCAGGATATAGTATTTCTGGAGCCAGGAAGTGACGCTCAAGGTAACGACCAGAGCTCCCCCAAAGATGAGGATAGTTGAGTTCATACCAGGAAAACCAGTGTGACAAGCTTTTCCAGGAGAGCAGCACGTCAGTTCTGCTTTTATGCTGTGGGCAACAATCCTCAAGAGGGCCTTCCACACCCAGCACCATGCTGATCCAGTTCAGCTGGGTGCTACAAGTTGACCATTAGTTAATCTACCACCAGGGCTTGCGCGTCCAGGTTTGGCAGACACTCTGGAAGATAGGTGCTACCACTACCCACCTCTTAGCTAGGGAAACTGGGCCCTTGAGAGGTGAGAGACTTCCTAGGACATGAAACTAGTAATCAGTAGAGACAGGAGGCCCTCTTTTCCTGACTCCAGTGTCTGCACTCTGTACCTCTGATCATTTCCTTGAATGCTTGAGTCATCTTATATACTTTGCCTCATCCAGGATGGTGTAACCCAGGAGACTCCACTTATCTCTGTTGATGGCTATAAATTCTGACCAACTGCTTTCTAGACTCTTGGGTGAAAACATGTCCCTAGCTACAGTCCTGAGTCAATGGTTCGGTGGCTACTGTCCAGGTGTGTTGTGCAAATCAGGAGATGAGCGGAGCCATTGTGGATTTCTCTTCAGATCTGAGCTAAAAGTGGATGCTCTCCATGGTGAGAAAAATAGGAGTGTTGTGGGGGTTTTGTGGGAAACCAAGCAGTGTGTTGGATAAACTGTCCACTCTCTGTCCACTCCAGGCAGTGCTCACTAGCATCTGTCCAGTTTCCCCAATATCTGCACTGTGTGGACTCCACTGTGACACCAAGGGTGACAGATACAGTGTTGGGAAGACTATGTGAACAGCTCAAATGGTGGTCAATTTTCTTTAAAAAAATGACCACATGGGGTGGAGGTGGTATAGCTCAGAGGTAGAGTGCAGGCTTAGCACACAAGAGGCCTTGGTTTCACCCAAGTGTGGCAGGAGGAAAAATACTCTTGTAATGGTGAAACAATCTATTATTTTTGTCTATAATGCAATTTACACAAAAACTGCTAAGTCAGCTTTTCTCAAGATTTGGAGGGTATATAAGGGATAGACTGACTTCAAATGGGCCATGGAGCGTACAAACAAAATACATTTTCTGGGTGTTAGGAGCACCTCAAAGACATCTTCCAGAGGCCAGAAACTGCTCTCTAAACCAGGGTGTCTGGATGACCCATGTAGCTGTGTCATGTAAAGTAAAATGGATAGAAAGTAAAATGGATAGAAAACCAACAGGATGTTTAAATGTGAACTGAAGATGGACAGTCACAAACACACACGATTCAGGAGCACAGACTCATTGCTTCTCACATGGGCAACTGGCCATGAGAAACCAGGTTGCTTTATGGATTTGGCTACGACAAGTGGCTCTCCTGAGCAACATGGCCAGGGGGAAGGCCCCGGTCACGCCAGGTCTTTACTCTGCAGATGACATGTTTAGATTTCATTACAGAAAAGGTGGTTGGAGTGGCTGTGTGCTGAGACATTCTGGGTCCAGAGGTGGGATCCCCAGAGGAGCAGGTAAGATCTTCCCCAGGTCCTCCCATGGGCCTGGGCACAAGCACCAGCCCTTGCAGCCCCTCACCACCTTTATTTGCAAGGCTCGTAGTGTCCAATGCATTTCTTCAGTCTTGGAACTGGATGTAAAACTATACTGGATGTTTCTCCCCATAAAGGAGATAAAGATCTCCTCTCCCTTTAAGAAACAAGCCTGAAACTCAGAATGGACGGTCAGGATTGAGGGGAAAGCTTATTATTCATGATGAATGCCTGGCAGCATCATGAATGGGTAATGAGGATGCCACTATCAGGGAGGGATCAAGCCCAAAGCCCTGGGATCGCTATGGAATACAGCATTGTGTTTACACTCTGGAACCTGAGGCCTCAGAAGTGAACAGCAGTGAGGGGTCTTCACTCACCATGGCTGCGACTGATGCATCCCAGCTCCCTGCAGCAGCAGCAGGAGCAAGGAAGTGGCCAAGAGGGAAAGAAAGACCCACCCAAATGATGCCACATACCAGCTTCAGCAAAACCAAATTGTTGACATGTTAGGAACTTAACAGCGGCAAGAACATGCAATGAAAATGATTTGCATTCTCTGATTATATATGTCAGATCCCTAAATATCTTGATCATGTTCTTTTGCTAAAGATATCCTGATGGTGGATCTGTGTATGATTTACATAAATGAGGCATTTGCATAAATTAAATTAACAAATATGAATACATGCTTATAAAACGCTGATACCACTTACTACTCTCATAAAAATGAATTGTGAGAGATGACATATGATAGGCCATGTGGTTTCTGGGCAATCATCGCATGCCCCTGACGCGTGCTTGGCATTTTGTTGCCAAAAAAAGGAGGAAACTCAGACTCTGGCATTTCTGAAGGCCTGGATCTTCCAGGGAAGCTTACGTCGTAAGTGATGGAGAACTCAGCTCAGTGTCATGACTACCCATGTGCATCCTACAGCCAGACTGTCTGAGCTCTAATTCTGGGTCTATTGCTCAGTCCGTGAGCAGTTTAGGACAAGTCATGGGATCTGTGCCTTAGCTTTTTCATCTGTAAACTCAGGACAGGGACACTACCTCCTGCAGGAGGTCTCTGTGCCTGGAAGAACTTGCCATGGTGCCCCTCCCATGGGAGCTAGCCAATACATATCTGTTCTGTTGGTATCATGGCTATTCTATCACTTGGTGTACTAGAAGAATATCTCCCAAGGTCACACAGCTTTCTACTTACCCCTCCCTGGTTCTTGGTCAATGACATTCAACTTTTCCCAATCTTTGGAGCCCTGGAATGAGAGAAGAAAAATTCCCTGGCATCATGGCCTTTTCCAGCACTGGAGTCATAACTGAGTCAGGCTGTGGAAGCAGGCATTCAGGGTGGGTTCTCAGGAGGTGATTGCAGATTGGTACCTCCCCGAAGTCACGGTCCCCAAAGACTAGCATTGCATCTGGAGCTCCCAATGGAGTGGCAGGTTGGGTGATGATGTAGCAAGGACCACTGCTTGCAGGTGGCCCTCCCACTTCTGAGCCTGCCAGGGATGAGACGAAAGGAGAGAGGAGAACTTAATTCCGTAAGTCCCTGCTCTCTGCACCCAGCCCAGCTCAGGCTTTATAATAACAGCAATCGATGTTAACATATTTGACCAGTGACTGCTTGATGCAGGTTGCCCTAAAGCTGGACTCTGAATCCCATAAGATTTCACTGTCGACACAAAAGATTCACTGATGACTTGTTAATTTCCTCCCTTACCCACACCTGTGGGAATTATTGCTCCTTTGAAGGGAATAATTTTATTTTCCTTCTTTATGTTAAGCTAGACTTAATAATTTTACCAGTTCTTAGAGATCAAAATAATCAGACTCTTTATTGCTTTGTGAGTCACCAGGGGATACAGTCTGTTTTTTGCTGAAATCTAGGACTTTTCTATTGAGCCTGGATGAATACACACACACCATATATGTATTTCTATTTATTAGCCATTCTCCAGACTGTTAGCACCTTCCAAGTTTATAAATGAGCCTCTTATTTCCCTCAGATCCCCTCCCACTTTGAGAACACAGCCTCCAGAGTGCCCTCGGTGGGTGACTAGAGCAGGGATCTAGACCACAGCAAGGACTATAGTCCCAGATGTGGGATCTGAGGGCCCCAAAGGTTGCCCCAGAATGATCACACCTGCTTTGTAATTTTGCCTCACACTGGGCTCGGCCGGATGCCCCCAGAGGGCAATATACATGTTTCTGAGATCAGAGTGGTAATTACCATAATAGCAGCTATCAGTAATCCTGCCCTTTCTATGGTAGGCCACATGCTTTACATGTGCCGGCTTACCCTGTGAGGTAGCTTTGTGGATTTTGCATTAGCAGAGATGGGACACTGGTGTGGAAGCCTGAGGTTTCAGCTCTATTAATGAGTCATTTGTAACAGTGGTAAAGTCTAAGTCAACTTGATGGACCTATTAATTTCCATCCACAATGGACCTCAGTGTCTGGGAAGGGAGCACACGTTGTCCCATGCTCCCCAGGGCCACCTTGATATCCAGAAGTCCTGTTGATCCAATGAGTGACTCTGCATGGATCTTCTATCTCAGAATTGTGATACAACATCTTATTTGACTGCCCTGGACCTCAGCTTTCATACCTGTAGGACACGAAAATTGAGTTACTGCCCAGCATCTTCAGAGGGTTTTTGCGAAGATGAAATGAGCCTACAAGTGCGAACAGTCCTGGCATCAGTGCTAACTGCTAGTTGATCTCTTTTAATAGGAATCTACTAGTAGATACTTTTAATTGGTCTGATTCAGCATAACACTGCAACTTTTCTCTGGGCCAGATGCCTGATCTGGCAGTATCTAATGGAAATTTAGGCAGTGGCAGATAGTGACACATGATTGAGACTACTGTTTGAATTCTAATTCTGGATTTTCAGGCCTAATCTTCCTCATAAGCTCCAGACTCCAACTCCAACTGTAGCCCAGCGTGGAAATAACAATGGCAGTGAAGCCTCATGCGGAAGGAGCACTACATAGCCTAAATTGTCATGGCTGAGCGCAGAGCATGACAGCTCTTTCTTCCTCTTCTAGTCCTGCTTGGAGGTTAGGGTCTTCTCTGAAGATGTTAATCTCCCACTAAATGCCACATGATGGCCCTAGCTTAAAAGATGCTTTAGGTGATTCCAACGTAAGTAACAAACTCATTAAAGCTGTGATTCCTAGTGAGTTGTCCTCCAACCTCCTGTACCAGATCTACAGGGCTGTTGATTCCTAAACCCACCAACTCTGAATCTGAGAATGAAACTGAGCAATTGCATTTCATAGGCTTCTTGGATGATGTTTTTCTCTTCTGAACATTGAGAACTATAGTGTTAGAATTAACCACTCTGCACTTCAGCTCTGTTTCATAAAGAATGCAGTGATTTCTTTTACTAAGCATTTAAAAAAAATATAGATGGTATTTAAGTTCATTTTTACAACTTGCATGAATTGTGGGACTTGAAGGCATTAGGAAATTGAAAGACTGTGAGAAAAGGTGCCCATTGTTTTAAACATGAAATCTTCGCATAAATCACAATTTTATTGCTTTCGCAACAGGAATGCTCATTCAAGGAGCACACCGTGTTTACACTGACTCATGCACATGTACATTTATTCAGTTTGCACTTTCATGTGTCACTTGTTAATGAAATCAGTGACTAAGCCTTGTCTTAAAAATTTGTGCGTAGTAGAAGGGAAGGATGACTAACGTGCTAAAGGCAAGTTGGTATTTTAACTACTATCTCAGATTTTCCCTTTGAACATTCTGTCTAAGCTGTTGTAGCTTTAATATGAGACTGTGGATGGAACCAACTTTTAGCAAAAATGGCTTCCAGTAGAGTCCTTCAATTGGTCTGATTCAACACAACACTACAAGCAGTGTCTGTAGCTTATCTAAACAGCTTCGTTGAGTTCTTCCACATAGTGTATGTCAACTGCTCTGGCACTGGGCATTCTGTTTAAAGCAGGTACTTGTTTGGGAAACTATGAAGATGAGAGTGAAGTGTAAGAGGAATATGCGGGTGAGGTATTGGGCATGCGGCAGGGAGGAATATGGGTGATGAAGATTGTAAGAACACAGACAGTAGGAACGGGAGGGCAAAGGAATAGAACGTAAGGAGAGGTAGAAGACAACAGCAAGGGGAAAAGGGAAGTGTAGAGATAGAGACGGGTAGGGGTGGTTCTTAAAGGGGAGCCACGCGTTGACCCAGGAGAGATAGTGCCCTCTCATTCCCACCGTCTCCCATCTCACAATGGTCCGTCTGGTGTTCCCGGAGTGGAGTCTGCCCACGACAATGACAGTACTCATCTAGGAAGCTGGAGTGGGAAGGAGCAGGGCCCCCCTTCTTTCTCCCTGTGACATCCATCAGAAAGGTCTGCCTTTTGAGCACTGAGAGAGGGGGGAAAATAAGCAGAAGTAATTTATTCGGGATCTTTGAGAGGATAATAGCCAATTATTTGTTTATAACACTGGTTAAATTTTCATTAGGCAGATTAATGGAATATCATGTACTGTCAACATTGGACTGAGGGGTGGTCTGTAAGAGATAAACGGGCAAACAGGCGCTATGTCTCTCTGAGTAAATTAGTTTTTGCTTTCCTGTTTTTCATATGAAAATGGGAAAGGTGGGCAAGGTGGTGCATTTTAAAACAGGTCTTGAGATGGGCCAAATTGGTTAAATATGAAAGCAATCCTGGTAATAAATACATTATAATAACTTAGCATCATGGACATAATTTTGATTTCATGAAAGTCTGGGATAATGTCGATTTTTAACCCGCTCTCTTAATACACATTTTCTCTCCCTGAACTCAAACGCTGCTTGCTGTGAGGTGAAGACATAATACTTTGGGGGGCCTGATTTGTCTGTGTAATGCATTCAGCATTACAGCCGGGAAGTGAGAGAGCCTCCTTGGCTTCCTCGCAGTCCTGTGTTGTCATTGTGGATAGCAGGAGTGGCTCCCCTGAGGGCTGTTATCAGGATCAGAACTCCCCTTGCTCAGCAAGCGTATCACTCTGGATGTGGACCGGAAGCCGCACACACAGTGATTTATCTGATGCTAAGTCTCTAGCTAGAGTTGAGGCTGAAGTTCTACATCGGCTGGGTTCAGAATCTTGACATTATGCCCTCTAAGGAACAGAAGGTCAGATTTCAGAATCTCTGTCTCTCTGTCCCTCTCTCTCTCTCTCTCTCATTGACCATTTCCTAACAGTTGATATTCTGCAGTTAAAAATGTGATTGGCAATTATATTTTTAATTTTAATTAGCATTCAAGAGTCACTAAATTTCTCATATGGAGAAAGCAATCAAGAACATTCATTTGTAGTTCAACTCTGTGCTTTTTCAAATTGTTATTAATTAGAAGGGAGATGATAAGATTCCTATTATAATAAGAACAAGAAGATAGGGAGGCAGGAAGAGTTTGAGGTAGAGAAAACAGGAAGGAAGTAATAGAAGAAGGAAGGAAGAGGAAGAGGCAAAGGAGAGCGAGCATGTGGAAGGAAATAATAAACATTTGCAGTGATGTTGAAAATCAACTGATTTTTTTTTGAAAAATGCCAACATTTGCAGTATATATGTTTGATCAAACTCCTTGAGTAAAGGTTAAACACTACTTGTGAATCTCTTTAAATCATTTTACTAGACTGTACACTGACTTTGCTTCAAAATAATTATGTAATCCCAAAAGAATTCAGAGGTGAATTGTTTATAAAAATACATCTGTTTTTTTAAAAAATTGACATAGATTTCCCTACTAAGGACACATGCCTCCAGCTCACCCTGGTCCAGTCTGAATGGCCCATTTACAAGGAGCCAGGACAGGTCCTCAGCTTCCTGGGCAGGTAGAAAGTGAGAACGGCTCCGAGTGGGACTGGTTCTGCCCATTTTGCCTGCCCTTCGCTCTCACTTGACTGTGTGTCCATCTAGCAGATGCAGACGGGGGGCTGGATGTCCAGTTACCTGCGTGAGCAGAGCTGGGCTTCCCGGTGTGGGAGGGAAGTCAGGGCTTATGGGTTCACACTCTTCCTCCCAAGAACTTCACATCTTTCGTTGCTCGAGTAGATTTCAAGTCCTAGGACAAGGTCTAGCACTGTTAGTGGATCCAGTTGCTCTGAACTGGAGAGAAGTGTCCTGGAAGTCACACTTGTCTGCAGGCTCTATGAAGTGGCAAGGGCCCTTTCATGAATGCTAGCTGACAATGACCTTTCAAAGGCTTTGGGAAGATTCATTTCTCCAATATCCAACATTCATGTGCTGCATATGGACCTCCTTGATGGGGCATCTTGGCCACAGATGCTTCTATACTTTTGGCAGGTTGGGCAGAAATATTGCAGCATTCCTAAGAGCTCAGTTGGAGAGGAAGGTCAGTGAAGCAATCATTTTAAAGTGTCTAGATACTTAGGAAAAGCATAGCAAAATCACCTTCAGATATAATATTCATGAACCTCAGGTCTCAGGGTTTGGGCTGCAGGAGGCATTTTAGGTTATTCAAGAATAAAATCCCTGGCTGGAGGATCCCAACAGACACACCAAAGGAAGAGCTCTGCTCTGCTTTGATTAGTGCATTCAGGGCAGTTGTGGGGAAGGAGGCCATAACTGGGCTTTCCTCATCTGAAATATGAAAGAGATTCTCTGTGCTATTACATCCTTTTAGTGAAAGCAATTCACATTCTTTCAGTGGTTTATCCCGGTCATAATGATCAAATCCTAGAGTCAGAATTTCTAATGCAAACCACTTTTCCAGCTGTAATTGGATCTAAGGCAAATGCAACCACCGAGTGGCCTAAGACTCCCTGGCAATGTTCAATCAGGATATGATATCGCTTATGAAAGTGATATCTTACTATTGATACTTCTCCCAAGAGCTGCACAAATTAGAGACATACTCCACTGGTCCTGCTGCCTCACAGACAGCACAAGCGTATGCCCATGTTAAAGTGGGGAGCCTCAAATACAGTATGATGCGCATTTCATTGTGGTCATTTAATGGAAACCCTATGAAAGTGTTCTGCTGGGGTTGGGGTTAAAAGAAGTTCTGACATTAGGGAACCACATAAAATGTGGTTCTTGAGAAAATTCAAGAACTGATAGTGCTAACAGCATCTGAAAGCAGACTTTGGGAGACTATGGGATACATAGTCTCAAAGTAAAAACACATGAACTCCTCTGTATTTCACGGGCCAGGCCCTGGTCTGAGCTCATTCACGTACCCACAGAGAGCCATGCGATCTTTCTCTTTTTCTCTCTCCCCTTCTCATTCTTTCACACTCCCCCATCTCAGTGGTTTGCAGATGATTTCTGAAGGTGCCAAGATATGAGCCCTGTTGAGGGTTGCTTTCTGCTCTGAAGAAGATCTCAAATGCCATCCTAATAAACAGCAGGTGAGAATCTCAGTACACAACCTAAGTAGTCAAAGAAATATAATTGCTTTATAATAGCTATTTTGATATTTATTATATTTTAAATATGCATATTTGGATTCTAGGTTCTGCATAATTTCTGGTTTTAGCAAAGCCCTATTTGAGCCCTGCTACAGCAGCAGAATACTATGCAATGAAATGGGGAGATTGTAGGACATCTGGTCTACCTTGTATCTGATGTAGAGGTTACAGCTGAGACAACTACTGCCCTTATCTGCTCTTAGTCCTGAGTTCTTCACTGCTTTCACGCTGTACTTAGAATTAGGCTTGGCCCTCTTTACCTCAATACTCCCTACTGCTACTTCTCTCTGGGGGTCTCCTAAGAGGTATTTCCAGAGGTAGGACTTCTCTTCCTGATATCACAAAAGCATCCCTGTCTATCACTTCAGTTCTTTGAACCTTAACTTTGCCATCTGCACAATGAAAAGAAGAATAATAGCTGTAGTAAGCAATTGGCAAATATTAGCACTTCAAAAATCATTATTAACCGAAAAGTTAGGATAGCTATTGATAGAAGCAGAAAGGACCGAGCCTCCCGAAGTTCCCTGTCTCATGAATGACACCATCCTTTTATATGCAAATTACTTCACTGGCATGTCCACAACCAACAGTGCCTACTTAGTATATATTCTTGGATGCTATTATGATCTTTCTTCATGAATTTTTATCTTTTAACTTCCCACTGAATTACACAATTGAAAAGTACAAGTAAGAATACACCTCCAACACTTATATAAGTAGTACTCAGAACAAGAAACAACTGGAACTCAGGACCCACCCCCATGCTCTTGTCCAATCACTATCCAGCATTCAAGGGGGGCCATTATCTTGCATTCAAACAGCATAGGTTACTTTAAATGTCTTCATATATTCTTTATCTTAGCATTACATACTTTGCATTTTTTACAAGTGGCTTCTTTGACTCTGCATCATATCTGTGAGATCCAACCATAATTTATGTCTATTTATAGCTCACTCAGTCTCACTGCAGTGTAATATTCCATTATTAAAATATTCTTCAGTTTACTGTTTCACTTTGGGGCATGATAGCCTTGGGGCTTAGTGTCCCTACCTGAGATGGCCCTGAATGTGTAGAGCCTGATGTGTTGGAATTATTTCCTTGACACCTGAAGACTGGCATCATACTATTTCATAACACCAGTCCTCCTGGTGTGACCCTGAGCACAGTTCTGCATAGTGCTTTGAGCAATCCTGGCTTTTATGCAAACCATTTCCACTGCTTTGATTAGGAACATAATGCTAAGGACTCTAACATTCTTGTGATGCCTACAACATGACACGCATGCCCTAAGAGTTTACATGTGTTACATTTAAACCTTACAGAATATTCTGCCACAGTTAATCATTTGGTCCTCTTTGAACACATTTATTGGGTACTACTGAGGTCTTACTATAATCACTACTCAACCCGAGTTCATAGGGCTCAAGTTGAGTGAGTGAGACACAGGGCTAAATAGGCCATCCCGATGAAGCCAGACAAGTGCCCTGAAGGAGGCAAGCAGGGGCCCTGTGGAGGAATCTGAAGGACCACAGGGTCACAGAAAGATTTTAGGAGGAAGTGACAGTATTCTTCCCATTTCCCATTCTCAGGGCAGCCTAGGAGAAGTTATATAGCAAGTTCAAGCCTGAAGCAGGAAATAAAAGCAGAGTCAGCTTCACCTCCAAGTCGCTTCTGCTTGTGCCTTTCGTGTGTGTCACCTAACTCAGAAGAAATCTCCCTCTTCCAGCTCTTCCCAGTCCCTGACAGAGCCTTGGGAGGCACAGGGAGGAGACAGCTGTTCTGGGAAGGAGAGAGTAAAGTCTGAAGGAGAATAGAAAGCCAAGGGTAGGGCTGACGCAGCGAGGGGCCTGAAGCGTCACACACCCCTCTGCCTCCTCAGTTCGCAAACCAGAGAGGCCGAGACTCCTGAAAGCCTGCACTGAAGGTCCATGTGACACTTCAGATAAAGTCACAGAAACAGTGATGACAGAGTCCTGTGTCCTGTTTAGAACTAGAATTTGAAGAAGGACTGAGCTTGGAGTTGAAACAGCATACGTATATATATTTCTCATTGTTTTAATATTCTGCATTAAGAAATAATACAATCCAAATGAGAGGAAAGTCAAGCAACACAATAACGTGAAAGAAAAGAGTAAAACTCCTACAGTACACTCTCTCTGTCTCTTTCTCTGTCCATCTCTGTCTCTCTCTGTCATTTTCTCTCTCTTTATATTTATATAGATATAAATGTATATAATATTCATATATAATGTATATTTATATAAATATATAAATATTACATATATGTATATATATGTATATATATGTATATATATGTATATAATATACATATTGTATGTATATATGTATATATAATATATACATATGTAATAGATATCTTTCTATATAAATATATTTATATAGATTTATATAGATAGATTTATAAATATATATAAATAAATATATAAATATATTTATATATTTATATATTATATATTATATATTAT